>PVJS01013835.1:0-41444 GCA_004027185.1 Glis glis
CCCCGGTACCGCAAAAAAAAAAAAAAAAAAAAATTCACACAGAAGCACAAAAACTCCAAATAGCCAAAACAACTCTGAGCAAAAATAGCAAGCTTTGCTTGTAATCCCAGTACTTGCGAGGCTGAGACAGGAGGATCGCAGGTTCGTGGCCAGCCTCGGCTACTTAGTGAGGCCCTCCGCAACTTAGTGAGACCCTGTTTCAAAATAAAGAATTAAAAATAAACAGGGCTGGGGGTGTAGCTCGGAGGTAGAATGCCCCTGGGTTCAATCCCTAGCACCACACACACAAAATAAATAAATAAATAAATAAATAAATAAATAAATAATAAATAAGCGCCTGGCTGTGTTTTTATTTTTTTTTTGAGACAAGGTCTCACTATGTTGCCAAGGCTGGCCTTAAACTTCTAACCTCAAGTGATTCTCCTGTCTCAGTTTCCCAAGTAGCTGGGATTATAGGCATGTTTCACCTCACCCAGCTCAAATCTATCTTTTATAAAATATTTTTTTCATGTTTGTCTCAATGATTTAGGAAAAAAATCAATTTGGACCTGAAGTTATAAATGAAATAAAAGTGTTGACTAATCTGAGTGGATTAAATAATACATATGAAAAATGGATAAAATGATACATATGAAAACAATATACAAATCTAAGACATTAGTTTATCATGTCACCACTTGAAATCATAATAACATAGATAAAGACCTCAAGTGGGTAGAAAAAGTCTTAGCAAATATTAATCAAGGGTTGGAACAATTTCCCGTTATATATTATGTGAGATAATGTTGCCAAAAATACATTTTAGAATTTGCTATATAAGCCTGCGCTACCAGACCTTTAAATTCTGAAAACAGAACCCAAAAATCTGAAGCCAGGTGTGGTGGCAAACGCCTGTAAACCCAGTACTTGGGAGACTAAGACGGGAGGGTCACAGGATGAAGGACAGCCTCAGCAATGTAGCGAGGCTCTCAGCAACCTAGCAAGACCCTGTTTCAAAACAAAAAATAAAAAGGGCTGGGGGTATAACTTGGAGGTAGAATGCCCCTGGGTTCAATCCCCAATACAAAAAAAATAAAAAATCTTACCACATTTAATATGCCAGTAGTATGAAGTCAGTAATTCTAGTTAGGCTTATAGATTTAAATAGAAGAATGAATAAAATGGAGAGAGTACATATGGAGGAATACGTAAAGTCATAAGAAGGCTGATGTCTAGGTTTTACAAATTACAATGGCTCAAGAAACATACAGTGCATACATTTATTGTAAGCGTATATATTAGATTACCATAAGATAGTCAATACATTACTTAATACTTAGTAACCAACCAAACAATAAGTGAACATTCATTTATTTATTTATTTATTTATTTATTTATTTATTGGTACTGGGGATTGAACCCAGGGGCACTCTACCTCCGAGCTACACCCCCAGCCCTATATTTTATTCATTCATTCATTCATTCATTTATTTATTTATTTATTTATTTATTTATTTATTTATTTATTTGCGGTACTAGGGATTGAACCCAGGGGCATTCTACCTCCACGCTACACCCCCGGCCCTATTTTTTTATACTTTATTTTGAAACCGGGTCTCACGAAGTTGCAGAGGGCCTCACTAGGTAGAGAGAGAGAGAGAGAGAGAGAGATCACGAGCGCGAGCGAGCTGAGGCTGGCCGCGTACCCGGATCCTCCAGTCTCCGCCTCCCAAAGTACTGGGATTACAAGCGTGCGCCACCACGCCCGGCTTTCTTTTATTTTTAAACAGGGTCTCACTAAGTTGTGGAGGCCTCACTAAGTTGCTGAGGCTGGCCGTGAACCTGCGATCCTCCTGTCTCAGCCTCCCAAGTACTGGGATTACAAGTGTGCACCACCATGCCCGGCTATAAGTGAACTTTTAAAAGGTGAAAAAGGCCGGGTGTGGTGGTGCATGCCTATAATCTTTGTACTTGGGAGGCTGAGAAAGGAGGATCACAGGTTTGAAGTGAGCTTTGGCAACTTAGGAAGACCCTGTCTAAAAATAAAAAATAAAATAGGGCTGGGGGCATGGTTCAGAGGCAGAGTACCCATGGATTCAATCCCTAGTACCACACATGCAAAAAAGGCGAAAAATGTTTATATGCTAATAAATTCCCCTGTTACTCCCCCAAAAACTATTAATTTGGCTACCTTTGGTCCTGAAACTGGGTGGATGGTATTTTTGGTAGATATTGGGTGAGGAAATGTATTCTGGAATGCAAATGCAGAGTTGACAGGATAAGAAATCCCACAGCCTGGGTAAGTAAGTCTATCAACCTAAAAATAAAAACATAAAAATTATTAAGGACGAGAAATAAGTCTAAATAGTATTTGCTGACCCAGGAGCCCTTAGAACCCGTTAATAATAATTAATAGTTAAGAGCAGTATCTCACAGGCCAGTTTTGTTTATCATGACACCACAAAACTCTGCTTTATTCTACAGAATGAGGCTGGGATGTCTAGTCCAGAGGGCTTTTCAGAGTGGCTGTATGAGCTTGGATCAAACAGACCACTGAGCCTACCTTTGAACCAGGTTAAAACGAAGACTGCTGAATCATCCCAGTTCACTGCCCTAGGCTTCCTGACACTCCTGTGTCAGGAAGCATAGGGAGCCATAAATCAATAGTGCAATCAGAGGTAACATAAAAATAATTTACTGCCAGACTGAGTGAAAACAAGATTAGGGTTCTTAAATAGTCTATTTGAGACAATAATTTGCTTTGCAG
Organism: Glis glis; assembly: GCA_004027185.1. Taxonomy (NCBI): domain Eukaryota; kingdom Metazoa; phylum Chordata; class Mammalia; order Rodentia; family Gliridae; genus Glis; species Glis glis. The sequence goes on from PVJS01013835.1 coordinate 2,747, forward strand.
TAATTTTCACTATTAGAAGCACTATAAACCAATGTCATAGTTCTGAAAATCAAAGTTTATAGTAAGATGCCAGATGAAACACAAATCTTGAGATGCAACTGTGTACACCAGTGGCTGTGCAATACAATACCCTGCACACAACTATTTATCATCAGTCATTCAGGTTAAGCTGATCCATTTTTTTCAGGTTTGTAACTCAGCTCCAGGCACTTCTTTCTGTACCCTTTTCCAACCTAGCAGCAATCTTTTCTCTTTTTTAGACATATAGTACCCTTGATAAGAATAGATTAAAAATTCAATTAGGCACTTTGAATTTTACTCTCTGCCAATGCCCCCTAGCCAAAGAGTACCAGGAACATACCTATTGGTGTAAAGGTTGGGTTTATTACTCCTTGAAATGAAGGAGAATGCACACCATAGAGAACTGTGGGGTGTTGAAATGAGTGTTAAAAGGGACTTATTTATTGGATTTAGGCACGTGTCAGAAGACTTAAGGGAAAGTTTAAGAAAGTAGGACTTTGCTGTGGATTCAATTCTACCCGAAAGTAAGGATAAATATATGACTAGGTATCTAAACAAATCCTACATAATAAAGCAGGAGGAATACATTAAGGCTAAAGCTATAACTGGTTAAAAAAGTAGCAGCCACTCATGTTAGCCCGGACAGAAGGATGCTTGGTCATCTCTGTGACCTGGTGATGTTCATATCTTGTCTGTGTTTTGACATGATTCTTAAGAGTGGCCTTGTTTTGTCTTGATTCATCAAGGTTACGGTGACCTTGTCTGATGATGATATTTTGTGAAACTGTTATATTTAACAAAAGAGCCTAATGACCTCTTGTGAGTACTAGGCTAATTCCTAGTAGCACCCAGGTCTAGCCACATAATAATACTAGGCTACCTCCAGGATGTAAAAAACTCCATTATTTATTCTCCCCTCTTATTCCTTACAAGGAAAAAACAAATGACCTGATTCTGGGAGCTAGAAAGCTTGTATCTCTTAACCAGTTTATACTAGATCTAGAGCTGAAAGCCTGCCAAAAGAACTTCCTTTTTTTTTTAATTGACTTTTTTCTTTTCTGATAGAATTCAGTTTATGCTTTTCTGTACTGTAGTGCCCAAACTCTGACTTCTCTCTTCTTGAAGTCTCCTAAATGTTCTGTGTGTATGTACACATGTGTTTTAAAGTTTTTCAGCATATTTGGCATTACTTTAATGAATAATGGATGATTTCCATACCTAGTTAAGTCTTAGAAAGAAGTATGCCCTTGAAATACAGCCTCTTTATTAAGAGTAAGCACGCCTATGCCCCACTTCCAAGGGCAGCTTACAGCCTTCTTTAGTACTAAGTAACTGTAGGACTCCAATCTGTATTACTATCAGCACCTTCAGTCACAGACACTCCGGAAACACTTTTGTTTCAGAAAATTGGCTAATATCACTCATATCTTATTTTAAATCTTACCACATTCAGGTGAGGAGAAATTCCACTTCTGATTGTGTTGCTGCTAGAATGTGCAGGTGGAGTGGTGGAAGGTCCCAATACATCTTGCTTTCTCACTAGCTGATTTTCATTTAGTTCTTTATTTAACCATGTGATTACTTAAATAAGAGAACAAGAAGCAAGATAATTTTATTTTTCTAATCATTAATATTTTTAAATCATATTAAGCTTTTTAAATTTTAAGCTTTTACAACTGCCTTATATTATAATTGGACAATGGAAGTTCATCTAAATTTTTGTACTTGAAGATTGTTATTTTATTCTCTTACTCTCAGAAGCACATATTTCTGCTAATCAAAAAATCTCTGAAAGTTTCTGTTTCTAGAATGATATCTTACAATTTATTTAAAGTTCACAATCTTAGCCAGGCGTGGTGGTGCACGCTTGTAATCCCAGTACTTGGGAGGCTGATACAGGAGAGCCGTAGGTTCGTGGCCGGCCTCAGCTACTTAGTGAGGCCCTCCGCAACTTAGTGAGACCCTGCTTCAAAATAAAGAATAAAAAATAGGGCTGGGGGCGTAGCTCGGAGGTAGAATGCCCATGGGTTCAATCCCCAGTACCACACACACACACACAAAAAAATAATAATAATAAAGTTCACAATCTCAGGTCTGATACCCAATTCTAGTAACTGAGTAAATGTTAGTGAAAACTTAATCTAAGCCGGACATGGTGGCGCACGCTTGTAATCCCAGTACTTGGGAGGCCGAGACAGGAGGATCTGGGTTTGTGGCCAGCCTCAGCTACTTAGTGAGGCTCTCTGCAACTTAGTGAGACCCTGTTTCAAAATAAAGAACAAAAAAATAGGGCTGGGGGTGGAGCTCAGAGGTAGAATGCCCCTGAGTTCAAACCCCAGTACCGCAAAAAAAAAAATCTAATATTTTAGTTTCAAGCAACTCACATCATTACTATTAGGTTAACATAAATTTTTAAAAAAAGAGAAGTGAGGAACTTAAAACTAAATTATAGTCAATGTTTTCAACACTTAATTTTGGGTTACTGACACATGATATGGTTTTCTTTATGACAATGTTTTATAGAGTAGATGATACAATTTACCATACCAAGGATATTAAGATAATATATTTAAAGTAGAAATTATTTGTATATAGCAATATCTTGATTTACCTACACTTGTATAAATTCAAATAAAAATTTCAGGTTAAGAATAAAACTGCAAACCTCATTTACATAAAAATAACATACTTACACTTTTCGTTATTTTTTAGAAGTTCTTTGCTTTCTTCAAGTTTTTGAACTGTAGCCTCTAATTGTTCCTGTAATTTGCATACCTTAAATATGTCAAACAAAATAAAGGTTAAAATAAAAACTAAAGAAATGTATCACTATTAGTTAAATAATGATTACTACTGAGAATAAAGAAATTAGCCAAACTATGTGATCAAATATTTATGTGCTTGTATATATACACACACTCTGACTGTACATGTACATACATGAATTATACATACATGAATAATCAAGGTACTTGAGTCATGATAGCTAACTTTTCAAACTGAAATAGGTTATTAACCTCTGTTGAATCTAGCTGTGCTCTTTTGTTTGAAAAAAGAAAAAATGGCTAAATTCTTGATATATTCTGTAAACAAAGTCACAACACAAAAACATAAAATAACTACCTCTTGCTCTTTAACTCGGAGAGACTGTCCAACATCTTGTAATTCCTTTTGTTCCTTTTGTAACTTTTCATCCTTCTCAGCCAAGAGCTTTTCTTGCTGAATGGTAACTGTATTCTTCAGTTTCAACTTGCCCATTAGAGTTTTCAGATCCCCTTGTAACTTTTTAATAATTTCATTTGCCTGTAAAAGAGATTCATACATATATCTCTAATACATAATCCAATGAAATACTAATATCCTATTAAATTTTTAAAACAAACCTTCAGAAGTTCTGCCGATAACGATTTTATCGTAGCTTCGAGTTTTCCTAGTTGAACCTGATTTCTCTCACCATTTTCTTCTAAAGCCACCTAGTATTTTAAAAACAAACAAACAAAAAAAAACACAAATAATTAGGGCATTTGTGTTTGTTTAGGTAAAGCATCATTTGTAAATGTGATCATCAATTTGTTGAGAAAAATTTTAAAGACCTTTTGTTCCTGGATTGTATCAAATGCTTCTTTTGTTCTTAAAACAAGCTGGTCTTTATCTTTAATTTCCTGTTCTAAAACTGCCACTTTTGTTTGTAGCTGATTAATACGCTTTTCTTTCTCGTGGCATTCAGCATCTAGTGTAGAATTCTCTCTTCGCAAAGAGAGGACTTCTTGCTTAGTTCGCTGCAACTCCTATAGGAGCAAAAAAGGAAATTATGCATTATGAAAAAATATTGGCTAATCTGCTTACTTATAAGATGTTTAAATACCAAAAATGTCCTTAATAATTTCAAAGTTCCAATACAAAATTTTACTTTAAAGGACATTAAAACCTTTCTAATGGTAAGTGTAAACAACAGATTTGGAACACAAGTATATATACGTTACCAATTCAATCATATCAAAGGTAAATAAAACAAGCCTTATTTATGAATAAATTACTACAACTTTTTATTGGGGGGGTCCTGGGGATTGAGCCTAGGGGGGCTCTATCTCCGAGCTACCACCAAGCCCTATTTTTTAATTTTTATTTTGAAACAGGATCTTGCTAGGTTGATGAGTCTCACTATTGCTGAGGTTGTCTTCGAACCTGTGATCCTCCTATTTCAGCCTCCCAAGTACTGGGATTACAAGTGTGTGCCACCACGCCCGGCTATTACTTCAACCTAAAAACTTTGTCCTGGGTACAGTGGTGCATGCTGCTAAACCCAGTACTTGGGAGACTAAGGCAGGAGGATCATAGATTTGAGGCCAAACTCAATGTAACTTAGCAAGACCCTGTTTCAAAATAAAAAATAAAGCCGGGTGTGGTGACACACACTTATAATCCTAGTACTTGGGAGACAGAAGGATCGCAGGTTCAAAGCCAGCCTTAGCAACTTATTGTGGCCCTCTGCAACTTAGTGAGACCCTGTTTCAAAATAAAAAATAAAACAGGACTGAGGGTGTAGCTCAGAGGTAGAATACCCCTGGGTTCAATTCCCAGTACCACCAAAAAAATAAAATAGGCTGGGGGTGTAGCTAATGCCCCTGGGCTGAGTTCCCCGTGCCAAAACAACAACAACAACAACAACAAAAACTTATAACAAGAATTTTGTATTATCACCCAAACTGATTCTAAAGGTTGCCAAGGGTGAGAGCCATGATCTAGAGTTAATATTTTTCTCAGTTGCTTATATGTACAGACTTTTTTCCAAAAAAGGATTCATAATGTGCACTTATAATCTACCCTGTTCTCATAATATATTACAAATATCTTTCCATGGCAATAAATATGTTAACAGGCAAACAATAACTATTAATTAAAAATACATTTCAAAAAAATCTAGAATAGATGGCTTCTCAATCAGTTAATACCAACTCTAAAATAGCTCGTACAGAAAAGTCCAGTATATAGTATTCTTCTGAGTTACAGTTTTTAAAAATAATTTTTTTTTTGTGGTACTGGGGATTGAACCCAGGGGCATTCTACCTCCGAGCTACACCCCTGGCCCTATTTTTTTATACTTTATTTTGAAACCGGGTCTCACGAAGTTGTGGAGGGCCTCACTAGGTAGAGAGAGAGAGAGAGAGAGCGAGAGAGAGAGAGAGAGAGAGGGCTGAGGCTGGCCGCGAACCCGGATCCTCCAGTCTCCGCCTCCCAAAGTACTGGGATTACAAGCGTGCGCCACCACGCACGACCTAAAAATAACTTTTAAAAATAATTTTATAGTATTATATATACCATGATGGTTTTAGGAGCACAGACTTTGGTATCAGATAGACTTGAACATTTTTAAATCAGGATTCATCTACAATGTGATCTTGGAATTACTTAAACTCCCTAAGTCTCAGTTCCTCACTTGTATAACAAAAATGATAAACAAATATTTCATAAATTATTTCATTTAATCTCCACAAAAATCCTCATGTAAATTGCCTGCAATCCAGCTATACTACTCCTGGGGTATAGCTTTCCAAAGGGACTGAAATCAGAGAATTACAGTAATACATGCATATCCATGTGCATAGCAGCCCAATTCACAATAGCCAAATTATGGAACCAACCCAGGTGTCCATCAACAGATGAATGGATTACAAAATTATGGGATATACACACAATGGAATTCTACTCAAATTATGTCAAAATTATGTCATTTGCAGGAAAATGGATGGACCTGGAGAACATTATGTTAGGTGAAATTAGCTGTCACAGAATATAAAGGGAAACAGAAGTTAGGGAGTAATCAGGATACCAGAGGGGCCTTATTTTTTATTTATTTTTTTTTTTTGTGGTACTGGGGATTGAACCCAGGGGCATTCTACCTCTCAGCTACACCCCCAGCCCTATTTTTTATTCTTTATTTTGAAACCGGGTCTCACTAAGTTGCGGAGGGCCTCACTAAGTAGCTGAGGCTGGCCACAAACCCGGATCCTCCGGTCTCAGCTTCCCAAGTACTGGGATTACAAGTGTGCGCCACCACGCCTGGCTTATGATTTACATTATGATGTAAGACTATAATGTACCAATAAAAGTATATATATTTTAAAAAAACTGCCTGCAATATTGACTGGGACATAGTAAATACTAAACAAATGGTAGTAATTATTATTTCAAGGGTATTAATACCTAATAGTATAATTTCAAATAATTAGGTAACTACTCAGAGGTTAAAAAAAAAACAGCTCCCAAGACTCATAATTTGCAAGTGTTATACAAATGATGGAAGAAATACTTTGATTATAATCTAATGAATCTATGAAAAGCACTGTGATGAAGACTGTTAGTACCCTGCCCAGTTTCAGGGCAGAGACTGAAGAAATTATACAGCATTATACAGTACTATGCACGAACGAATTCTGAAATGTGAAGGGTGAAGGGTGTAGAGAGAAAAAACTGTAGACATCTACTGTCAAGGCAGAACTCTTATAAGGATCTGAACATAGATGGGTCAATCTTTTTTTTATTTTTGTCTGTGATACTGGGGATTGAACTCAGGGATGTTCTACCTCTGAGCTACACCCCAGGCCCTATTTTATTTTTTATTTTGAAACAGGGTCTCACTAAGTTGCTGAGGCTAGCCTCAAACCTGAGAACCTTTTGCCTCAGCCTCCCAAGTAGTGGGATTACAGAGAGGAGCCACCATTCCCAGCTAAATGGGTCAATCTTTAGAGCTACTAAGCATCAATGAATAGTGAAATGAAAGTCTATTTTTTGTTTTTGTTTTTGTTTTTGTGTGGTACTAGGGATTGAACCCAGGGGCATTCTACCTCTAAGTTACAACCCCAAAATAAATAAATAAATAAATAAATAAATAAATAAATAAATAATAAACTCCTCCCAAAATAAACAAACAAATATTTATTTTGGGGGGAAGTTTTACCATGCCCAACTGAATTAGCAAATTTTTGTCAAATTTCAGATTTTCATTTTTCTTTGTATTATCTGAAATGTTTATCCAAATACATTGAGAGATCTTTGCAGAGCATCCAGAAGACCAACCACACAAGTAACAAAGTAACCAAAGTAAGCCAGGTATGGTGGTGCATGCTTGTAATCCCAGTACTTGGGAGGCTGAGATAGGTGGAGGATCACAGGTTTGAGGGCAGCCTCAGCAACTTAGCAAAATCCTCAACAACCTAGCAAGACCCTGTTTCAAAATAAAAAAATAAAAAGGGCTAGGGGTGTCACTCAGAGGTAGAATGCCCCTGGGTTCAATCCCTAGTACCAATAAGTAAATAAAGTAATCAAAGTAAAATAAAGTAAGCAAATTATAACATTCTTTTCAATTAGGATGAGGGGAGACGCCAATATGCAATACCTCTTCAACACCAGAAAGTTTTGCTTTAAGTTCTCTAATAGCAGAGTCTCCTTTATATTTCTTTTCAGTTAGATCTTTATTAGCTGCCTCTAACTCAGACAATCTGTTTTGTAGCTGGTGGATGTTTCGTTGATGGAGGATTTCTAAATCTTTTTTCTGTTGTTCTTGCTGTTGTTGATATTGAACCTGTGCCTGTTAAAGAATAAACATATATAAAAGAAGAAAATCAGGAAACATTTGAAGAAAAAAACCAATTTTCAATTATGGATTTCATGAAGGACAAAGTAAGGTCAACAAAGGAAAATTTACCACCATGATCTTGTTCATAATTTCTATTTCTCTCGTGTTTAGAAGTAATGGTCTTCAAGTTAAGGAAAGAATGACATATGACTAAGTAAAAAAAAGCAAACTAAAAAATAATAAATGTAGTATGAACCTATTTGTGTAAAACAAAATGACCAAGAACTTTGTTTTAAACACCATTATGTTGTTTTTCAGTTTTTAGTAATAAGTATATACATATTTTATAATGGAAAAACACTTGTACTTATAAAGTTGGCAAGGTTTATTCACTGGTCCAATCTCATGGTAATTACATTTTGCCAATTAAAAAAATATGAATACAGTTATAACTATGAAATCTCTGATGCCTGTTTGAATCACAGCACACTCTCTTCATAATATCTATTAACAAACACTATCAGATCCTAAATATCTTTTAAAAATAAAGTGTTATTTTTAAGATTATGAAAGTTATACATGCTCTTAAAGGCACAAAGGATTCATAGATAACACATAATGCCATACAGGGACTCTCTTAAATATGTATTCCTTTCTAGTCCTTTATATATTTATATTAACATCTTCCATATATATACAACATACATATTCAAATTTAATGAATTAAAATCAAGCTATGTACACAACTTAACCATGCTTTCTATTCCCTTACCATTTGCACCTTCTCACATCATTAAAAAAGAAAAAAACTCTGTAAACACCAGCTGCACAATTTCCCATCCCACGGTTACTTACAATTACAAATAAAACTATGATTAATACTTTTGTACATACACAGCCAAAATTCAGATTAGTTCCTTAGAGTCAAATTATAGCTTAAAGAATATAAACAAATATAAAACCCCAATACAAGTTACAAAACTGCATTCCAAAAAACTTATTCCCATTCAAAATTCTTACCACTAGTGCAGGAGAGTGTCTCATAAAATGTGAGAATTTTACATTAACACTTTAGGAAGCCCCTCATTTTGGAAAGAAGGGGCAAATGATATAAAAACAGGAAAAAGTCTACATAAAAATGAAAACGGAATCTTGTAAGAAAACACTGAAGAAGCTATCAAGAAAAAAAAAAAACAGCAAGCTGGTAAAGATGTTAGCTATAACTGTCCATGAGGTCATCAAAGACACTAAAGACAACAGAGGCCAAAGGCAGTGTGACTAAAGCGATGACTTTATCTCAGTCACAGTGAGCATTAGAACTTAGGAATTTTTTTGGGGAAAAAAAAGTACGAGCGATACATTTTCTACTTTACTTCTGAATCATTTTAATTTTTTTAGAAAAAAATATGTAAGAAAGATATTTCCATTTTGAAGGAATAAATAATTTTTGGAGGGAGTTTCAGAATTACAGCAAAATAACAGAGCCCACTAGAAAAGGGGACAATTCGTGGAAGTAGAAGCAGTATTTGTTAAAAGAATATCCTATAGAGGTTTTAGTTGGAAGAACACACAGTAGTTTTAGAAGAACATTAGATGAAAAAAATGTTTAAGGGATGGATTTATAAAGATAAAATTAGAAAAACAAAGATTAGCAGAAAATTTTATGAAGAAGAAAAGTAAACAAATATAGAATGCAGGGTTAAGAAAATAATACACAAGCCAGACCAGGTGTCGCACGCCTGCAATCCCAGTACTTGGGAGGCTGAGACAGGAAGATCAAAGGTTTGAGGACAGCCTCAGCAAGTAATGAGACTCTCATCAACCTAGTGAGAACATATTTCAAAATAGAAAACAAAAAGGGCTGGGGGTATAACTTGGAGGTAGAATGCCCTGGGTTCAATCCCCAGTACTAAAAAAAAAAAAAAAAAGAATTCATATAAAAAAAGATGGGTGATTCTACTCTACTTGTTGCTAGGACTTTCCTCATAGAAAAGCTACTATATATATATATATATATATATATTTTTTTTTTTTTTTTTTTTTTTTTTTTTTTTTTTTTTTTTTTTTTTTTTGCGGTACTGGGGATTGAACCCAGGTTATTCTACCTCCGCGCTACGCCCCCGGTCCTATTTTTTGTGCTTTATTTTGAAACTGGGTCTCACGAGGTTGCAGAGTGCCTCACTAAGGAGAGAGAGAGAGAGAGACAGAGTGAGAGCTGAGGCTGGCCGCGAACCCGGATCCTCCGGTCTCCGCCTCCCAAAGTACTGGGATTACAAGTGTGTGCTACCACACCCGGCTGTCCTAATTTTTCTAAGGATAAAGTCACAAGTTTAATGTCCCTTTAATAGAGAAGTGGCAAATACAGGTAATACAGTTGTTATTGCATTCCCTATGGCATTTGTGGAAATAATAAAAAATGGGAGAAGGCGGTGATAAACTCAACAGAATTCAATATAGTTACAAAACTGGGAAATAGTTCTCTATGGCAGTAGTTATCAAAGGCTGGCCAGCCTTTGGACCAGAAATAGCAGTATTACCAGGGACTTCGTTAGGAAACCAAGTTCTTGGATTCCACCCTAAACCTACTAATCAGACTCAGGGGATGGAGCCCAGCAATCTGTTTATAACAAGCACTTCAGATAATTCTAGTGTACACTAAAGTTTAAGATGCCCTACAGAATATCCATCAGCAGGAAGAAAGTATTAGCCTGGTTTTAAGACCCCAACAGACTGCTTAACAATCCTATCAGAAAATGAAATAAGGCCAGGCGTGGTGGCGCACGCTTGTAATCCCAGTACTTTGGGAGGTGGAGACGGGAGGATCTGGGTTCGCGGCCAGCCTCAGCTCGCTCTCTCTCTCTCTCTCTCTCTCTCTCTCTACCTAGTGAGGCCCTCCGCAACTTCGTGAGACCCGGTTTCAAAATAAAGTATAAAAAATAGGGCCGGGGGTGTAGCGCGGAGGTAGAACGCCCCTGGGTTCAATCCCCGGTACCGCAAAAAAAAAAAAAAGAAAATGAAATAGAGAATGCAAACAAATGCTTCAGTCACTGGGGTTATAAACAAAAGCACTTATGAAGAGGTCTTTTATGTGCGTGTGTGTGTGTGTGGGTATTGGGGAATGAACCCGGGGCATTCTACCACTGAGCTACACCACTAGCCCTATTTATATCTTATTTTGAAACACAGTCTCACTAAGTTACTGGGTGCTGGCCCCAAACCTGCAATCTTCCCATCTTAGCCTCCCAAGTACTGGGACTACAGGAATTTGCCACCACACCTGACTATAAAGGGATTTTTTAGAATGTAACTTGTTTGAAAACTCAAACCTCTAAAAAAGGTAGTATTAAATTAATGAGAGCTGGGTGTGGTGGTGCATGCTTGTAATTCCAGTACTTGGGAGGCTGAGACAGGAGGATCGCAGGTTCGCAGCCAGCCTCAGCTACTTGGTGAGGCCCTCCGCAATTTAGTGAGACCCTGTTTCAAAATAAAGAATAAAAAATAGGGCTGGGGGTGTAGCTCAGAGGTAGAATGTTCCTGGGTTCAATCCCCAATACCACAAAAAGAAAAAAATAATTAATGAAATAGGGGGAAATAGTGCAAAACAAAGGAAATAAAAAAACTGGTTCTTCAAAATCACTAAAAACTAGAAAAACCACAGTCTCATTAAAAAAAATACACCAATTAGTAAAAGAAATGATATGGAGATTTAAAAAAAAATCATAAGGCAGGCGTAATCCCAGTACTTGGGAGGCTAAGACAGGAGGATCACAAGTTCGAAGCCAGCCCTAGGCAACTTAGTGAGGCCCTCTGCAACTTAGTGAGACCCTGTTTCCAAATAAATAAAATTGGGATAGGGATGTAGCTCAAAGGTAGAATATCCCTGGGTTCAACCCCCAGTACCACACATACACACACACACACACGAAAAAATCTTAAGATAATTCTCTATGGCATTGTATTAAAACATTTAAACACAGATGAAATATATGACTTTTTAAGGAAATGTAAATTAAGAAAACTAACTCAAGGAAAAAAGATGTTGGATACAACTGGTATTAATCACGCTGCCAAAGAACAGAAATTCCTTATCCTTTTATTTCACTATTTCGAAGGATAAGGAACCAGAAAATGTTCTCATTTATCTCATGAGGCTAGCAGAATTCTAATGCCAGAAGCTACAGGCCATATGGTAACAAGCAGAACAAATGGGATGAAAGGGGCAATCTCAGACCAGTGCCGCTTATGAATATAGACATTCTCAATTAAATATCAGCAAATTAATCCAAGAGAATATTAGAAATTTCTATGACTACCAATGCATTATTCAATTACATTATTAAATTAATGGGGAAACTGTGACATGATTATTTGATTAGACGCCAAAAATAATTTCACCTGACTCAGCATTCTTTGGGGTAAAATTCTAGGAATTAAGAAACAGAAGAAAGCTTTTTTTCTCAAATTCAGAGCCAACATCATATCTAATATAGTAAGACATTTTGGTCATTTACCAAAAAAGATCAAAACAAGAAAAGGATTTCACACTTTTATATACAAGAAAAAAAAAGAGACAAAAACCTTAGGAAGAAACAAATTACTATTTCTCATAGTTCATATGTCTACCTAAAAAACCTAGTAGGATCAACTCCAAAACTATTAGAATTGATATGCAAATTTAGTAATATGACTGGATATGACATTAATAAATACTTGCAATAAACAATTTTTAAAAATTAACCACAATGGTGGAGGCAGGGGAGTGGTTGGTCCTATTTATAGAACAAAAACATGAAAATCCCCAAACAGAAACACTGTTTAACAAGACTATAAAAGAAAAAGAGAAGGGAAGAAGTATTGAAATAAATAATAAATTACAATCCTGTTTTGAAGAAATGATTCCTTATTAAATGAAGAGATACATCTCCCCAGTGGATTAGAAAACTCTAAAGATATCAGTTCTTGCCAGGCATGGTGGTGCACGCTTGTAATCCCAGTACCTGGGAGGCTGAGATAGGAGGACTGCAGTTTCAAAGCCAGCCTCAGCAACTTGGTGAGACCCACAGCAACCTAGTGAGACCCTGTTTCAAAATAAAAAATAAAACAGGGCTGGGGTGTAGCTCGGAGGTAATGCCCCTGGGTTCAGCCCCCAGCACAAACAAACAAATAAATAGTGCTGGGGCTGTAGCTGAGAGGTAGAACACCCCTAGGTTGAATCACCAGTACCACAAAAAAGCCCAAGTACACAAAGAAATTTAGTATATAATAAAGGTGGTATTTAAATAATTGAGGGACTATATTGGAACAACTGATTTGATTGTATGACAAGAAAAAATGGTGCATAGGCCTGGCACAGTGGCCAGCCTCAGCAACTTAGCGAGGCCCCCCCACGCAACTTAGTGAGACCGTTTCAAAATTAAAAACAAAACTCACCAGGTATGTACATCTATAAATATGTAACTTATATTGCTATACATTTATAAACACATATTTATAAACTGTATATATTTACATATGCATAGGGAAAAGTTCATAAAATCAAAGCAAAATGTTAATAGACTATCTTAAGTAGTATAATTTTGAAAAATAAACTTTTTACTTTTATTTTACATTACTTCCATAATGTTTGAAAAGTTTAAAGCATTTATTACTTTTATAATTAACAAAATGACCAACAGCAATGAAAGATAGTTTTCTAGTTCTTACCTGTAAAGCTTTTTCCTTTTCATTCGTCAGCTCCTGAGAATGCTTATTTGTCAATGATGCTGTGTGTGATGCCCATTCATTCCGTAACTTATCCAATTCTTGTATTTTTTCTGATAATGTCTATATGAGAGTTTGGTACAAAATATTAACATAGTTTTCTGAATGTTACACTTCTGATTAGAACATGGTAATATTTACAGGGATATTAAAGAAAGTGAAATTTCAGTTTGTCAAGACATACTCAAAGCCTCTTCCTTCACAGATTTTTTTAACTTAAGGAAATCGAGATTAGAATAAAAACAATTTTAGAGTTAAAAATGGCCCAGAGATTAAGCTTAACTGTCTTTAAGCTTTTAATTATATATAGCTCTTGACCAAGCATTGTGGCCCACCCTAGTATTTGGGAGACTGAGGCAGGAGGATCCCACGTTCAAGGCCAGCCTGGGCAACTTAGGGAGACCCTGTCTCAAAATAAAAAATACACAGGGCTGGAGATGTAGCTCAGTGGTAGAACATCCCTGGGCTCAATCCCCAGTACTGCAAAAAGTATAGATGATAGATAAGATAGATGACAGATAGATAGATAGATAGATAGATATTTAGCTCTTCCCACCAATCTTCTCCTCTGATATTAAGAAGTAAAGTAATGCAGGTAGAGCATGTCAGTTATAAAGAGCTCACTTCTTACACATAAACCTCAGTTACATGGTCCTCAAGAAGGCCATGCTTTGCAGGAGCATTTTTTTGTCTGAAGCTGTCCATGCAGTTTATTAGACATTTTAGCACTCAATTTCAAGGACCAGTGGCAAAAATGCAATAGCTGTGACTGCAAAGATGCTAAGTCCATTGGAGGAATTAGTTCTAATCATAAGGAAAGGAAAAGTTTAGAGTAGATAGAAACTGAAAAGCAATTAAGTCAGAGAAATGAGGTGAATAAAAGGGGAGAAGAGAACTAATATATGATAGATACTAAACATCGTCTTATTTAATGAAGACTTAAGAGAAAATGTGTCGTACATAGGGGATGACAAAAATGTTTGGGTAAGCCGGGCGTGGTGGTGCACGCTTGTAATCCCAGTACTTGGGGGGCTGAGACCGGAGGATACAGGTTCACGGCTAGTCTCAGCTACTTAGAGAGGCCTTCCGCAACTTAGTGAAACCATATGTCAAAATAAAGAATAAAAAATAGGGCTGGGGGCATAGCTCGGAGGTAGAATGACCCTGGGTTCAATCCCCAGTACCGCAAAAAAAAAAAAGTAAAAAAAAAAAGGTTTGGTTGGAATTAAATATCTACAAGAGAAAGCATCCCCACTTTAAGGTAATTAACTGGTAGGGGAAGGGTTAGAAAATGGGAAATCACTGGTAGCATGAAATGCACAAAACTTGGACTTAATTCAAGAAGCACTTCAGAGCCGATGTCTGGATGACTTACAAAGACAAAATGAAATATGAATTACCTTTTGTGTGATGTTCAGTTGCCTAGTAACATCATCGAGTGACTGTGTCAATGATGATATTTCTTCCTATTTATAAAAATAAAATCATATGGTCTATAATGTAATTCAATCATCTCTAGCCATGCTGCTCAAAGTGTAGCAAAATATAGCATCAGCATCATCCCAAGAGCTTGTTAGACATGCAAACTCTCAGATCTTCTAAATCAAAATCTGCATCTTTAACAAGAGCCCAGGTGATCTGTGTATCATTAACATTTGAGATGCACTGATATATAGCATTTAACTGAAAAAAATTCTTAAAACCTTCAAGCTGTGGCAACATTATGTTTTTCCTTGTGCCTTATATCTTATATATCATTTTGTAATAAGGCACTTTCATACAGTTAAACACATTTAAAATGGGCCAGATAGGGTAGATATTCCCATATATATATGCTATCTGATAAAATCATGACACAAGAGTTTAGGTGGCCTGCCTAAAGTCACAGAAAATTAGTAAATAGCCGGGCGTGGTGGCGCACGCTTGTAATCCCAGTACTTTGGGAGGCGGAGACCGGAGGATCCGGGTTCGCGGCCAGCCTCAGCGCTCTCTCTCTCTCTCTCTCTCTCCCTGTCTCTCTCTCTCTACCTAGTGAGGCCCTCAGCAATTTGGTGAGACCCGGTTTCAAAATAAAGTATAAAAAAAAAGAAAATTAGTAAATACCTTGGGACCTAGGTTTCTCAATTCCTGGTCCAGTTCTATACTTTTTCTACCTCAACTAAATGAAAAACAATACGTTCAGCCGGGCGTGGTGGTGCACGCTTGTAATCCCAGTACTTTGGGAGGCGGAGACTGGAGGATTTGGGTGCGCGGCCAGCCTCAGCGCGCACGCGTGACGAGCGCAATCTCTCTCTCCCTGTCTGTCTGTCTGTCTGTCTGTCTCTCTCTCTCTCTACCTGGTGAGGCCTTCCGCAACCTCGTGAGACCCGGTTTCAAAATAAAGCATAAAAAAATAGGGCCGGGGGTGTAGCGTGGAGGTAGAACGCCCCTGCGTTCAATCTCCGGTACCGCAAAAAACAAAACAAAACAAAAAAACAGTAAGTTCATTACATGCTATAAAACAATGCATAAAAAATAGCAATTATTCAGTGATTTATCAAAGCACTTTGAAACCTAGTTTAAAAAAAATAACTTAAATTTAAATCTTACCTTGCTACATTTCAAACAGCCTGCTAGAAATTTCTTTATCTCTATATCATTTCCAGGTAAAAGTTTTAGTGAGAGGTGTGTAAGGTGCTTAAAAGGATTTGTCTCTACCACATTTAAAAATGCAGGTGAGCTATCCAAAATAGCTGCTGTAGAAACTAGCTGTAGTGAAAACCTATGAAAAGAAAACGTCACATTATAACACACTAAAGAAATAGTGAAAATCCTCTACTTAGAAAGACCAGGAAAAACAGCATACTGAAATCTTAGGGACTAATGTGAAAGGACTCCCACCATGGTAAAAGATAATAAAGGGGGGGGAGTGACTGAAATACAGTGAATACATAAAAGTCCTTGAGTTCATAAGAGACAGGAGAGAAGGCAGTGAGAAAGCAAAATCTAAAGACAAAACTCATTGAACACCACAGGAATAATCAAAGTACCAGTTGCTTACTCTGAAAATGGACAATTTAAAAGAATTAAGCATTTATCCTTTCCTGTTTGACCTTTCAGAACAATCAAATAGCCCTGATGAGAGAAAATTGATAGAAGAATTATACCTAATAAACATGGAAAGAATGATGGATTTGGAAAAGCATCATTTTGTAGTTCCTATAGAAATAACTAACTCAAATAATAATTATCAATCATTGAAACCAATAAAACGTTGATGGTGAACTTTACAAGGATCAGATGTTAGCACATGAATACACATGCAAAATCTTATTCCTCCCTTTTCCAAAGATTATAAGAACAAATACTTGATAGTGTTAAATATCTCAGAAAACTTTATTGGCTTTGTCAAAACATGAAAATTAAGGGGTAAATATTTCTGATTTTAATCAAGATCCTTTAATATTTGAGATTTAATGGAGCCCTAATCCAGTTTGAAATATAAACAGAGATGCTAATAATTCATGGAAAATATTTTGCCGTGAATATGTCTTTCAAAGAAGAATCTATCTTTAAAGAAGTTTAATAATGAAGCCAGGCGTGGTGGCACATGCCTGTAATCCCAGGACTTGGGAGGCTCAGACAGGAGAATCACAGGTTCAAGGCCAGCCACAGCAACTGGGTGAAACAACTAAACAACTTAGCAAAACTGTTTCAAAATAACAAAGAGCCGGGCGCATGCTTGTACTTGGGAGGCTGAGACAGGAGGATCCAGGTTGGCAGCCAGACTCAGCTACTTAGTGAGGCCCTTGGCAACTTAGTGAGACCCTGTTTCAAAATAAAGAATAAAAAACAGGGCTGGGGGTGGAGCTCAGAGGTAGAATGCCCCTGGGCTCAATTCCCAGTATCACAAAAATTAAAACATAAAAAATAAAAAGGGCTGGGGATGTAGGTCAATCCCCAGTACCCTCCTCCCCAAAAAAAGAAGTTTAATAATATAATAATGTAGCGCTTTCACGCAGCTTACCTTGGAATTTCTTTAACATATTCTTGAGTACACTGCTGAAGGAGATCTATAAATTTTTGTGGGAAAGCTACGAAGTCTACCAGAAGACCTTGCTGGAATTTTAAACTACACAGAAGACAAGAAAATAAATTTTAAGACATTTAACTACTATCTTTAATTATAACTAATACTCTGAAAGAGTTTTTATTTACTGCACACCCACTATAAGAATTTAGCTAGGGAACTTTGATTTTTACAGAATTTATTCAATAGGAAGAAAAAAGACAAGAAATTTAGCTAAAGCTTCAAATTTCTACCTCTGATAATCTATGAAATATTTATTTTCAAAGACATCCTAAATAATTATACAACAAACAGTCCAGTATTCCCAGAATAATTAACTGTTCTGAATAGGTATATGTTTCAAAGAGAACAGTAGCATTACGTTAATAAAACTCAGAAACTCATTCCTAGATTAAAGACCAGTGGAGGGAAAAATTCACTTACCTTTGAAAATCTTCCTCAGATATAACAAGGTTATATAGAAAAAATGGATCTGTATCATCAGTCAAACGGATAACTAAATCCTAAAATAAAGATGGATGTTTTTAAATGTTTTCAATAAATCTTCCTTCTTGAAAGTAAAATGACCCAGTAATATCAATGTTTCACAGTTACACTGCAGACAGCAGCTTTGTTTTCTGGTGCTGCTTGTTTATAATTGTTCTTTAGAGACTCAGAAATAGGGGCAAATATTCTACTCCTTGAAAGCCATATGGGTAAAAGTTAATTAAATGCTAGGAGTTAAAATTTTAGGAATATCATCCTATCAGAGATCTAGAGAAATTTAAAGCAGCCTTTGCTATACTACGGAATCATGACAAAAATATTCTTTACCACTAAACATACTACATTCAATTATAATTTGTTTCCCTTCAATTAACTGATCTGGCATTTCAAAATCATTAAGTATATCGGCACAACTGACAATCAAGCACCCTAGAAAAGGAAGGAGCTTTTTGTCTCTCAGGTAGAGGATGAGTATCAAGTGACCATCGCCAGGGTTTCTTTTATGCGCCTATTCTCTCCTCCTCCAGGTGGCTACTGACCAGGAAGCCCATCTGGCTTCATTTTTCTAATGAGGTGGGTTCCTTTCATAAAGACACTTCCCAGGTTATCAAATTTACAGCATGGCAGATCATCACAGCAGCTAAAGCTGACAGAAAGTACACCAGAATTATGTACTTCAGAGAACACTAGTAGAAGGAAAACAGGTTATAGCTACAAGATGAGCTAAACATTCAAGTTAAAAATACATTTGAAATAAAATCTACTCATGACTACCAAGGAACTGCTAGGGTCCTAGAAAAATCTAAGCCATTTATAAGTAAAGCTACAAAATGAAGACATACAGCAGGCATAAGGAATAACATATAAGAAATATAACACAGTCGAGCATGGTGGCACACACCTATAATTCCAGTACTTGGGAGGCTGAGACAGGAGAATCCAAGGTTTGAGGACAGCCTCAGCAACTTAGAGAGTCCCTGTTTCCAAATAAAAAATAAAATAGGGCTGGGGGTATAGCTCAAAGGTAGAATGCCCCTTGGTTCCACTCCCAGTACCACAAAAAAAAAGTATAACACATAATCTTCACCCTGGAAAATTAACAATTTGGGTATTTGCTCTGCCTCAGAATGCCCTGTTAAGCAGCTTCTATTTAAGTACTTCTTGAAATTCACCCAAAAATGTTATTAACAAAGACAGACAGACAGACAGACGACAAACAGACGACAGACAGACAGACAGACAGACAGAAAGAAAGAAAGAAAGAAAGAGAAAGGAAGAAAAGAAAAGAAAAGAAGGAAGGAAGGAAGGAAGGAAGGAAGGAAGGAAGGAAGGAAGGAAGGAGATGGAGCTACTACAAATACTAAGTCCTTGAGTGTATAATGGGAAAACTATAAAGAGAAAACAGATACTGTATTTCTTAGCCCTCTGGTCTGTATCCTTAGTGACTCACATTTCGGAAGACTATATGGAAATGATTCTCTAAATGCCTCTCTTCAAAAGGTAAAGCAAAAGATTCAAGAATATCTCTGTTGTACTTCATTTATTCTGTTCTTTGCATCTACACCATGAAATGCCAATTCTTTAAAGCAGCAATACATAATCTAGCAACTTTCAAAAATGCTCTGGACAAACCTAAGGAGACTATTACCCTACCCCCTAAATCTTGCTACATTCTTCAGAAATATATGGTATATTATCTTTCAGTTGTTGCCTCAGAAGATTTTATACCCTGAACTTCAACAGTTACAACACGGCCCAAAATTAAAGAGCAAGATGGGTGCAAAAAAGATTTCACATTTTAAGAATTATCTATAACATAAGGAAATTATCATATTCCAAAAAAGAAATAAATACCAACCTTTCTATGAGCTGGATTAGAAACTGATTGTAGTTCAATGCTCACTCTAACACTTACTCTCCTGTATAAAAAGACATGGCCCCATATCAGAAACATTCATATGAAAGGAGTTATCACTATCATTTGTATTAAATACAGTTTCCAGTCTTAAAAGCTATCAGACTTTCCACTGGTGTTCTCTAACTTATGAACAGATTTTCATTTTTACTTATTTATTTTGTGGTGCTGGGGACCCATAGCCTCGAGCGTACCAGGCAAGCACTCTACCAATGAGCTACATCCCCAGCCCAATGGAAGATTTTTAGAAAGCACACCGGATTTGAAATTTAAGTTCTTGTTGTTCTACTAGCATGTAACCTAGTCATTTTGAACCTAAAGCCAAATGTTCCTCACCTGTAAAATCGGAATGTTGTGAGAATTAAATTGGATAAACAAATGTGAAGTGCCTAGTAATATTCTAGCATATAAACTTATTGCCTTGATTCTAAAATAGCTCCTAATGAAAGACAATCAATTTGAAGTGAAAGACATCAATTGGTAATGGCTTTTTTGTGTGTGTGTGTGTGTGTGTGTGTGGTACTAGGGATTGAACCCAGAGGCATTCTACCTCTGAGCTACACCCCCAGCCTGATTTTATCTTATTTGGAAACGGTCTCACTAGAGTCTTACTACTTGCTGAGGCTGGCCATGTACCTGCGATCCTCCTGTCTCAGCCTCCCAAGTACTGGGACTACAGGCATGTGCCACCATGCCTGGCTAGTAATAGCTTTTTTCATTTAAGAAATTATCATTTCTAGCCAGGCCTGGTGACACATGCCTGTGATCCCAGTACTCAGGAGGCTGAGACAGGAGGATCGCAGATTCAAAGTTAGCCTCGGCAACTCAGTGAGACCCTTTTTCCAAATAAAAAATAAAATAGGGCTGGGGGTATAGCCTGGAGGTAGAAGGCCCCTGGATTCCACCCCCAGTATCACTAAATAAATAAATAAATAAATAAATAAATAAATGGTTCACGCAAGTTTAAAAAAATACCATTTGAAGTGATCAAATAGATTTGTGACAAATTGCATTTTAAAAACTTAAAAATGTAGCCAGGCATGGTGGCACACGCTTGTAATCCCAGTACTTGGGAGGTTGAGACAGGAGAAGCGCAGGTTCGCGGTCAGCCTCAGCTACTTTAGTGAGGCATCCGCAACTTAGTGAGACCCTGTTTCAAAATAAAGAATAAAAAATAGGGCTGGGGGTGTAGCTTGGAGGTAGAATACCCCTGGGTTTAATCCCCAGTACCTAAAAAAAGAAAGAAAAACTTAAAAATGTGAATTTTAGAATGTTTAGATTATTTAGAATTAAGGAAATATCATTCTCTACCCTTTTGCACACACAAAACTTTTTTTCAAATCCACAAACTAAATCTGCTGAATAAGCCAAGCACAGTGGTGCACACTTGTTATCCCAGTACTTGGGAGGCTGAAACAGGAGGATCACAGGTCGAGGCCAGCCTCAGCAACTTAGCAAGACTCTTAGCAGCTTAGCAAAATAAAATATTAAAAAAGCTGGGGGGGGGGCAGCCCAAGGATAGAATGCCCTTGGGTTCAATCCTCAGTACTTAAACAAATAAATCTGTTTATTATATTTTCTATGCAATATACCCATAGAAATACTATAAATAAGTTTATTATTATCTATCTGATCCTAGAATAACTCTGAGGTCTAAAAAAGAGAGACCATAGTGTTCCACACTCTGTGCTGCATCTTAGAGAATCCAGTACTGGACAGAGGCAATAAACAAAGCTAAATCATAAATCGGATGTGGTGGTGCATGCTTGTAATCCCAGTACTTGGGAGGCAGAGACAAGAGGATCGCAGGTTCGAAGCCAGCCTCAGCTACTAAATGAGGCCATCGGCAACTTAGTGAGACCCTGTTTCAAAATAAAGAATAAAAAAATAGGAGCCGGGCATGGTGGCGCATGCTTGTAATCCCAGTACTTGGGAGGCTAAAACAGGAAGATTGCAGGTTCGCAGCCAGCCTCAGCTACTTAGTGAGGCCCTCCGCAACTTAGTGAGACACTGTTTCAAAATAAAGAATAAAAAATAGGGCTGGGTGTGTAGCTCGGAGGTAGAATGCCCCTGGGTCAATCCCTGGTACCGCAAAAAAAATAAAAAATAAAAAAATAAACATAGGGCTGGGGGTGTAGCTCGGAAGTAGAATACCCCTGATTCCATCCCCAGTTCCGAAAAAAAAAGCGCTAATCATAAACATTAGTCAATTAATTAAGAAAACAAAGGGACCTCAGTGAAAAGCATCTATGCACAAGTGGTTCTCAACCTATTCTGCTAAAATTCAGTAACAGTGGTCTTTCTCTGATGTGCAAGGAAAAAAAGTTAACAAATAGAATTTGTTTGGCTTTACGTTATTCTTCTAAAGATTTGTTTTAAACCTTTTTCATATTATACTACTTACATTTGTGTGGGACTAGCCAGGCATGGTGGCGCACCCTTGTAATCCCAGTACTTGGGAGGCTGAGACGGGAGGATCTGGGTTCGCGGCCAGCCTCAGCTACTTAGTGAGGCCCTCCGCAACTTAGTGAGACCCTGTTTCAAAATAAAGAATTAAAAATAGGGCTGGGGGTGTAGCTCGGAGGTAGAATGCCCCTGGGTTCAATCCCAGTACCACACACAAAAAAAAATACTAAACATATTCGTGTGGGAAATAAAAAGTATAGACATAGCAATTGAGTATTGATTGGAAAACTTAGAAACAGTTGACTAAAATTCAATTGCTTGGCCAGGCGTGGTGACACACGCTTGTAATCCCAGTACTTGGGAGGCTGAGACAGGAAGATCACAGGTTCGAAGCCAGCCTCCGCAACTTAACAAGACCCTGTTTCCTGTTTCAAAATGAAAAATAAAATTAGGCTGGGGGTGTGTGGCTTGGAGGTAGATCACCCAAGGCTGGGGGGGGGGTAGCTTGGAGGTAGATCACCCGAGTTCAATCCCCTGTACCACAAAAAATAAAATAATTGAAAAAATAAAATTCAACTGCTTGGATTTTCTTTGCTCTGCTTTGTACTTTTATATTGTTTTAAAATGTGTCATTTTAGTTAAATTTCATATTGAACATACAATTGGATGCTAAATCTTAGCTTATATGAGGAGGTTAAGAGTTACCATAACTTGTATCTATTATCTGAAAAGGAACGGCAGCACTGATCTACACCACACAGAGAGGAAGAATTATCTTGTAAACAGAGAATGTGTTCTTTCTATTTTTCTAGTACCTAGAGCAATGTATGTGAAACAGAGTACAATTCCAATTCCACTTAAATAAATAAAGCTTTCTTGAGAGAAAAAGAACTAATTTCCTAATTTGTAAGATAAGTAGATAATTTCAGTTAGATGGGTTGTGAGGATCTTTTTAGCTCTACAATGTCATTATGTATGGTTTTCATCTTTTTACGTTTTTTTCAAGCATTTACTCCCATAGTGATATGAATTGCAATTGGACACCGTGTGTGTGCGTGTGTGTGTGCGTGCGTGCATGTGTGTGTGTGTGACTGGGGATTGAACAGAGAGGCACTCTACCACTGAGTTACACTCCCAGCCCTTTTTATTTTTATTTTGAGACAGGGTCTTGCTAAGCTGCCCAGGCTGGCCTACCAACTACTGTGATTACAGGCGTGTGCCACCACACCTGGCTGACACCTTTTTATTTGCTTTACAATTTTAGAAGTCCCGTGAGGCTTCATAAATTTATATAAAAAATTCAAGAAGCATTATTTAATAAGATGTCTGTTACATACTTCTGAAAAAGTTATATCACTATGATAATTTGCCAATCATATTCAAAATGCCTATATATTAGATGTTGGGAAGAAAACAGAAGAAAGGCATATAACTGAAATATATTCCCCATGTTTACTTTAAAAACAACCCTAGAAATATCTTGTAGAAAAATTAAAGCTTTCAGGGGATATACCATCTGAAATCCCAAATCTTATTTTCTCCATTATAATGGTAAATGACATAAAAGCAATTCAAAGCCAGGCGTGGTGGTGCACACCTGTGATCCTAGTACTTGGGAGGCTGAGACAGGAGGATCACAGGTTCAAGGCTGGCCTCAGCAACTGAGGCCCTCTGCAACCTAGTGAGAACCTGTTTCAAAATTAAAAAATAAAAATAAGAGCCGGGTGTGGTGGCGCACACTTTTAATCCCAGTACTTGGGAGGCTGAGACAGGAGGAGCCGGGTTTGCGGCCAGCCTCAGCTACTTACTTAGTGAGGTCCTCTGCAACTTAGTGAGATCCGGTTTCAAAATAAAGAATAAAAACTAGGGCTGGGGGTGTAGCTTGGAGGTAAAACACCCCTGGGTTCAATCCCCGGTACTGCAAAAAATAAAATAAAATAAAAAAATGAAGTAAAAAAATAAAAATAAAAATAGAGCTGGGGGTGTATCTCAGAGGCAGATTGTCCCTGGGTTCAAACCCCAGTAACACCAAAAACAAAAAAACAAAAAAAAGAGCAATATAAAACAAATCCATAAAATCTCAATAAAATATACCGTTTCTCATCTCAGGTATCACGCTCTGAATACTGCATAAATCTATGCAACACCCTCCAAATCAGTATTTGGCCAGGTGTTCTATTAGATAAAGAGCATCTTAAACATGAGACATTAGCAGAAATGGATTCTAGCCCACTGCTGTCACCCAGTAGCTGTAACCTAAACCTCTGAATTCAAACAAATAAAAGCTACTCTAAGCCAGGTACTGTGCTGGGTGTCAGGGATACAAACAGAAACAAACATAGTCCATGTCCTCAAATTGAAGTCAGATTATATGACTTTTACTTTACATAAGATTTACTTATGATTTTAGGGCTTCAAGAGAGGGGAAGGAAAGGTTACTAAGGCTTACTGAGTACCTATACACCTGACTATCTGCCCGGTACTTTCCATATATCGCCTTATTTAACAACAATAACCTTGTTAACTAAATATTATCTCTTTTACAGAGGAAGAACCTGAGGCATATTTTTGCAGAGCCCACATTAGAACTCAGATCTCTCACCTACACCATGCTATCTAATAAATGAAAAAGGGGAATTAATTTCAACTTGGGCAACTTTGAAAGGTCCTTATAGTGAAGGGATTTAACACAACCTTGGAGGTTATGAAAGAAAAAGCACTTGAGGCAAAGAGAACCGCAAGAGTAAAGGTATGGTGTAGAGAGCATCAGGTACCTTCAGAGAATAACAAGAATTCTCGTGTGATTGATATACTGGAGGGGGAGTTTAGGAAACAAAACTGAAAAAGCAGGTTGGTATCAAATCACAGGTTTCAAAACTTTACATCACTTTCCTCCAGATAGAGTTCCCTGATCATTACAATAAACTTCAACTATATTTGCTTCTTCTGTGACTTTATTATATTTATATTACTTTATGCATCAGTCACACTTTATTAAAGCTAAAATTCAGTGAATGCTTATTATGCTGTAGGCAGTCTTCTAAGCACTTTGTATGCACTAACTCATTTCATCCTCATACAAATCCTATGAGGTAAGCACTGTTACTATCATAAATTTAAAGATGAAGCACAGAGAGGTTTAATTGTATGAGATCAGGGCTGGGGGTGTAGCTCAGTGCACATGCACATAAATTCAAAGTCACAAAAGAGTAAATAAATTGTACAAAATCAAACAGTGAGTAAGTGGCAGAACTGGGATTTAAACCAAGGCAAGCTGGCTCCAGGACCTGAACTCTTAACGCCGTGTGCTATGCTGTCTCTCCAAGGAACATCTTTTGATTTCCCCTATTAACATGTGAGTTCCTTGGGGGACACAATAATTGTCTTTTGTTGGGAGAGTGAAGGGAAAAGAAGCATCCTGTCTCAGCATCTCGGACAGTTCCTGGTACATAGTAGGCATTTGCAAATATTGAGTTGAACTGGCCTTGAGTACTTAACTAAAGAATCTAGGTTGTTCTTCCTAAAGGTCAGGGGTCTATAAATTATTTTGTAAAGACCCGGAGAGTAAAAATTTTAGGTTTTTCAGTCTATAGGGTCTCTGTCTCAATTACTCATTTCTTTCTTTCCTTTTTTCTTTTTTCTTTTCTGCAGTGCTGAGGATAGAACCCAGGGCCCCACAAATGCTAGGCAAGTGTTCCACCACTGAGTTCCATCCTTAGTACCCCCTAAAAAAATATACTCCATAGTACAATTACTAAATTCTACCCCTGTGCAAAAAGCATCTCTAGACCATTTGTAAGCAAATAAGCATGGTGGTATTCCAATAAAATTTTATTTATAAACAGTGGGTCATATGGCCTGTGGGCTCTAGTTTGGTGACCCCTGCTATAGGGGATAGGAATATATGAAAGGTTACTAACAAGAAGAATGAAAATGCTGAAATTATATTTTGTTTCCTGGTACAAGGGTCACTCTACCACTGAGCTGCACTCCGAGTCCTTTTATTTTTTATTTTGAAACAAAGTCTCACTAAGTTGCTGAGCGCAGTCTCAAATTTGAAATCCCCTTCTCAGCCTTGCCACAGTGCCCAGCTTGAATTTTTTTTTTTTTTTTTTTTGTGGTGCTGAGGATTGAACCCAGGGGCATTCTACCTCTGAGCTATACCCCCAGTCCTATTTTTTATTCTTTATTTTGAAACAAGGTCTCACTAAGTTGTGGAGGGCCTCACTAAGTAGTTGAGGCTGGCCTCGAACCTGCGAATCTCCTGTCTCAGTCTCCCAAGTACTGGGATTACAAGCATGTGCTGCCATGCCCGGCTTGAAATTACATTTTAAGAAGGTTAACTGTAGCCAGACCTGGTAAGACAGGAGGATAGCAGGTTCCAGACCAGCCCTAGCAATTTAGTAAGACTCTCAGCAACTTAGCAAGGTACTGTTTCAAAATAAAAATAAAAAGGGCTGGGGGTATAGCTCAGAGGTAGAATGCCTCTGGGTTCAATCCCCAGTAACAACAACAACAACAAAAGGTTATGACAACGTAATGAGATGGAGAAGAGCTAGGAGTTTCAATATTAGAAGTGATGGCCCCTTTTCTTTGTATAAACATTCTTGAACATTGTTGCCCAACAGAGAGACAAGGCAGGCCACAAAACAAACAAAAACTTTAAAAAGCAGGTAAAATTAATTTTAATAATATTTTTTTGGTACTGGGGATTGAACCCAGGGACATTCCCAGATTGAACCCAGAACCTCTGAGCTACACCCCCCAGCCTTTTTTTTTTTTTTTTAGTTTGAAACAGTGTCTCGCTAAATTGTTGAGGCTGGCCTTGAACCTGCCATTCTCCTATCTCAGTCTCCCAAGTACTGGGATTACAGGCATGTGTCACTGAGCCCAGATTAGTATTACATTTTATTTAGCCCAATCTGCCCCAAATATTGCCATTTTCACACATAGTGAATGTAAAAATTATTATGATATTTAACATTCTTTTTTCTTCCCACAGCATGTCTTAAAATCCAATGTGCAGCAGGCATGGTGGCATATGCCTATAATCCCAGTACTTGGAAGCTGAGACAGGAGGATCACAGATTTGAGGACAGCCTCAGCAATTTAGTGAGGCTCTCAGCAACTTAGTGAGACCTTGTTTCAAAATAAAAAAAATAAAATGCAGCTGGTGTTGTAGCCCAGAGGTAGAATGCCCCTGGGTTCAATCCTCAGTACCAAAAAAAAAAAAAAAAAAAATCCAGTCAGGTAGTGTGGTGGTGCATGCTTATAATCCCAGTACTCGGGAGGCTGAAACAGGCAATTGGATCACAGGTTCGTGGCCAGCCTCAGCAACTTAGTGAGACCCTCTGAAACTTAGTGAGACCCTGTTTCAAAATAAAAAAAGAATAAAATAGGGCTGGGGGTGTAGCTTGGAGGTAGAATGTCCATACCACACACACACAAAAAATCCAATATGCACTTCACACAAGAACACATCATTTTTAAAAGTCTAATAACCAATTGTGGCTAGTGGCTACCATATTGGACAGCACAAAAGAATGGCCATTCAGGAACTGCTCTCAGTGGCAGCACATGCACTTAACATGAGCAAAGGCCTGAATTCTTTTTTTTTTTTTTTTGTGGCACTAGGGATTGAACCCAAGGGCATTCTACCTCTGAGCTATACCCCCAGCCCTATTTTATTTTATTTTATATTTATTTATTTATTTATTTTGCGGTTACTGGGGATGGAACCCAGGGGCATTCTACCTCCGAGCTACACCCCCCAGTCCTATATTTTATTCTTTATTTTGAAACAGGGTCTCAGTAAGTTGCAAAGGGCCTCACTAAGTAGCTGAGGCTGGCCGTGAACCTGCAATCCTCCTGTCTCAGCCTCCCAAGTACTGCGATTACAAGTGGCGCCACCACACCTGGCCCCATTTTATTTTTGAAACAGGGTCTCGCTAAGTTACTGAGGGTCTTGCTAAATTGCTGAGGTTGGTCACAAACCTGAAATCCTCCAGTCTCAGTCCCGAAGTATTGGGATTACAGGTGTGCACCACTGCGCCTGGCTTGTTTTCATTTTTATGCTACATTTCTAAACTGTTTAGTTTTACACACATTTTCACCCATGGTCCTCATTACAACCATGTGGGTAGGCATACTACATCAATTTTACAGATTGAGAAAACAGTGCTCACAGAATCACAGAAGCTAAGGGACATCTAATGAGTGGTGGAACTGAGGGGGAAAAAATGAGATCTCCTGACTTAAACTCTAATAGCAAAAAGCTCTTAAGCTCTAATAGTCAAACCTACTTAAGCTCTAATAGCATCAATTCCTTAAAGTTGCAATTTGGCCGGGCGTGGTGGCACACTCTTGTAATTCCAGTACTTGGGAGGCTGAGACGGTAGGATCTGGGTTCATGGCCAGCCTCAGCTACTTAGTGAGGCCCTCCACAACTTAGTGAGACCCTGTTTCAAAATAAAAAATTAAAAATAGGGCTGGGGGTGTAGCTCAGAGGTAGAATTCCCCTGGGTTCAATCCCCAGTACACACACACACAAAAAGTTGCAATTTGTATTTATTTGTGAGGTGTCTTTACTGGACTGTAAACTCCATGAAGACCACTGTATTCCCAGTGCCCAGCAAGGCATTTTACAAGTAAGTAATATTTCTTGAATGATTAACTGAGTCTCTGATTGCCTTACTGTCTTTAGTTGTAATTTACTTTCTGTAGTCACTAATGTGATAAAGAACTAAAGTACACCACTGAAATTATTATTATTTTTAGTTTAAAACTTTATTCCCAGCCAGGTGTGGAGGCACAGGCCTATAATCCCAGTACTTGGGAGGCTGAGACAGGATGATTGCAGATTAGAGGACAGCCTCAACAATCTAGCAAGACTCTCAGAAACCTAGCGAAACCCTGTTTCAGAACAAAATATAAAAAAGGGCTGGGGCCGGGTATGGTGGTGCACCCTTGTAATCCCAGTACTTGGGAGGCGGAGACCGGAGGATCTGGATTCGCGGCCAGCCTCTGCTACTCAGTGAGACCTCCGCAACTTCGTGAGACCCGGTTTCAAAATAAGGCATAAAAAATAGGGCCCGGTGTGAGGCCGGGCGTGGTGGTGCACGCTTGTAATCCCAGCACTCTGGGAGGCGGAGACCAGAGGATCCGGGTTCGCGGCCAGCCTCAGCTCTCTTTCTCTCCCTGTCTCTCTCTCTACTTAGTGAGGCCCTCCACAACTTTGTGAGACCCGGTTTCAAAATAAAGTATAAAAAATAGGGCCGGGGGTGTAGCGCGGAGGTAGAACGCCCCTGCGTTCAATCCCCGGTACCGCAAAAAAAAAAAAAAAAAAAATAGGGCCGGGGGTGTAGCTCCGAGGTAAAACGCCCCTGGGTTCAATCCCTGGTACCACAAAAAAAAAAAGGGCTGGGGGTGTAGCTCAGAGGTAGAATGCCCCTGAGTTCAATCCCCAGTAACACAGCCAGGCGTGGTAGCGCACACCTGTAATCCCAGTATTTAGGAGGCTGAGCCAGGAGGATCGCAGGTTCGACGACAGCCTCAGCAAGTAGTCACACACACACACACACACACACACACAAATTCTCAATACAGTGACACACACACACACTTCTCAATACACTTCAAAGGAGACACACACACACACACACACACTATTCTCAATACACTAACACACAAACACAGTATTTTCAATACACTTCAAAGGGAGGCTGAACCAGGAGGATCAGGGGTTTGAGGACAGCCTCAGCAAGTAGTCACACACACACACACAATTCTCAATACACTGACACACACACACACACACACACACACACACACAATTTTCAATACACTTCAAAGGAGGACAGCCTCAGCAAGTAGTGACACACACACACACTTCTCAGTACACTTACACACACACACACTACTCTGAATACATTTCAAAGGGAGGCTGAGCCAGCAGCCTGATCGCAGGTTCAAGGACAGCCTCAGCAAGTAGTCAGTCTCTCTCTCTCTCTCACACACACACACACACACACTATTCTCAACACACACACACACTTCTCAGTTCGAAGGAGAAGGCCGGGAGCCAGCCCTGAGCACGGATGCCGACCCCTCAGGAACGTCCCCGGCCGGCGGCCGTATCTCCCACGAGGGCAGGGCAGGGCTACGGTCTCCGCGGTTCCGCTCAGAAGCCAGGACCCTGGACACTAACTTCTCGCGAGTCGGCTTCCCGTGCCCTCAGACCTCCCCTCCCGTCCCCCCGCCGCCGCCGACTCGGAGAGGGGTAGGCTGAGGTCCTGCTGGTTCCCTCTGCGCGCCCTCCGGCCGGCCGACAGCCAGCCGGGCCGGAGCCGCCATCTTCCCCACTGGCCCGACCCCAACGGCCACCCGCGGGGACCGAACGCGAAACTCACCTCTCCTCGCAGTCTTTGCATTTCACCTGCAACGGGACCAGTTGCTGGAACAGAACTTGGCTCATGTTGGACCGCTGCCGGGCCGGTGTACTGAAGAGCCCAGCAAGCCCGGCGCTGCGTACTAGCTTGAACGGCGAGCGGGGCCGGTAGCGTTTGAGTTTGGCGCTCCGCTCCCGTGGAGGAGGCGGGGAAAACAGAGGGAAGACGGAGGAGGTTTGAACCGCACCGGCCACCATCCTCTCCTTCCGGTTTTGCAGGCGAGGGGGCGGGGACTGTCCCGCTATTTCCGGCTGTGAACCTGTGTGGCGGGCCGCTAAGCCGCCATGTTTGTTAAGGGAAGGCGGCCGAAGGAAACTGACGACTTTTGTGCTTAGCGCCGGTTGCTCACCACCTGAAGTGAACCGTGAAGTATGGCGACTTCTGCGCCGACGCCGCCAGCGACTGGTTTTCCAGCAGAGGGTAGATGCAGTTACTATGTGGAAAAGAAGAAGCGGTTCTGCAGAATGGTGGTGGCCGCAGGGAAAAGGTTCTGTGGTGAACACGCTGCAGCCGCGGAGGTCTGGTATCGCCCTACCCTCCAGAGAGTCGGAAATAACTTTCCCGGTCCGGTCGGTGCTGGAACCCGGCCGCTTTCCTCTTTGACAGGTTTCTGCTCTGTCCCCTGGATTCTCCAGCTTTGACTTTTAATAAACGCAATTCTGACTTCCTTGCGGAGCGCTGATGAGCCCTAGCAATGAACAGTGTTTTCTTTTACTAAATAAAGCGCCACTTGTGACACATTTATCTTGATCCTAACTCGGGGTAATGCTAGATTTTCGTTTTACCCCAAGCTACTGCTCTCCACACTCTTGTCTACCCTTCTTGCCGATGGAAAGTGCTAGTTCAGACAAAGTAGCGGTTGAAGTCCCTGGATTTCACTAAGTGTGCTCTGATTATTATTTCGTGAACGATAACCGCTTATCGTTGAATGTACTAAAACGAAGCTTCTTAAAAACTTTATTTAGACTTAGAATCTTTAGAAAACAACGTTTAGCTACTTTGCTCGAATGGGGAAGGAAAGATTTAAAAGCAAAACTATTGACATTTTAAAACTGAAAACAGTGTGCAATCCTGTTCAATAATACAATCATACATAAAACTGTACTGTCAACCAGTGCATATTTGTATATGTTTATTGCTTTAGGATATATAATATATATGATAGGAAAATAAAAATAAGAACAAGAGGAGTACAGTGCTGATAGAAAAAGAGCATTTCGAATAGAATAGAAAAAATAAACAAAATAGACCAGCGTTTATTTCGTGCAGTCTGAAAGCCCAGTATTATTTGAATTTTTTTTTTTTATTCACACAGTTTATCCTTCTAAGCAGAAATCCAGTGCAGATCGGGCTCTTCATATACCACTGCGCATCATAGCCATAGCCTACTTCCTCCCTGGGTTGAAGAATGAGATTTATCACAGGAGAAAGATTTTGCTCTCACTCTATTCCAGACATCTGCAAAGTGAATGAAGATGGTGATAATAGTTAAATATGGATAAATCCCTATAAGCTGATTGGTATTCCTAGAAAGGAATGACATCTGGTCATTAGTCCCTTGAAGAATAACTGCAAAACACCAGATGGAAACACTTTCCATGACTACAATTGGCTTTTGAATTGTGACCATTCTCCTGAATTTGTAGTTTATGATGTAATTGGGTGTTGTATTTTCGTCCTTTTTTAAAATGTGTCATATATAGCTGCAATGACACTACTTAAACTCATTTTTACCCAGTAGTTCTCAACTAGGGGTGATTTTTGTCCCCCAGAAAGTGTTACTGGTATCTAATGGGTAGAGACCAGAGACACTGCTAAACTTCTATGAACCTCAAGAGAAGCTGGAATTACAAAGAAAGAAAAAATAATAAAAAAAAAGAATTATCCAACCCAAAATATCAATAGTGCCAAGGTTGAGAAACCTTGTTTCTAAGCCCAAATAATACAGTTTTTACATTTATTCCCCACTTTGTGGTTAGCCTTTGGAGGTTAGAATAGAGTTTTCCTACATAAAAGTTAAAGTTTTGTTATTTGTTTCTTGAGATGGGAGTCTCACTGTGTTGCCCAAGCTGGTCTCAAACTCCTGGTCTCAAGACATTCTGCCTCAGCTTCCCAAGTACCTGGGACTACACATAGCCCAGCTGAAAGTTAATTTTTAAAGTCAGCAAATAAAGAAGAAACATACAGTATTTTCAAAAACATTCTTAGTTTTCCCATAAAAGTCAGTGTTCATGGACATGCTGAAGCACATCAGAACTGAAATAAATAGAGAAAAAAATACGAGTAAACACTAGCTGGATGTGGTGGTACATGTCTGTAGTCCCAGCTACGCAGGAGACTAAGGCAGGAGGATTATAAATTCAAGGGCAGCCTGAGCAACTTAGTGAGACCATCTCAAAATAAATAAAATGTAAAAAGGGCTGGGGGTGTAGGTCAGTGGTTGAGTACTTGCCTACCATGCTTGAGGCCCTGAGTGGAATCCCCAGTATCAGAAAAAGAGAGAGTGTACACTTGGTCAGCAACTGTGTGAAGCAGTTTTGTTAAACACAAAAACCTATTAGCTCACTTACTTGTCACAATCCTTAGCAGATAGGACATACTATTATTCTCATCTTTCACTTGTGGCAAGCTTACTAGGGTCATGGGGCTACTAGCTGATAAAGGTGGGAATCATACCTAAGCAGTCTGACTGGCCTGTGGTTTTAATTATCTTGTTTCATATAGACTCATATGAAATGTTGGATAGAATTGCCAACACTTGCCAGGCGTGGTGGCACACGCCTGTAATCCCAGTACTTGGGAGGCTGAGATAGGAGGATTGCAGGTTCACGGCCAGCCTCAGTTACTTAGGCCCTCCGCAACTTAGTGAGACCCTGTTTCAAAATAAAGAATAAAAAAATAGGGCTGGGGTGTAGCTCAGAGGTAGAATGCTCCTGGGTTCAATCCCCAGTACCACACACACAAAAAAAATTGCCAGCACTTAATTTTCCTTACTTTTTTCCCAGTGGATATAATTAAATCCATGTAAATTAAAAATGAAAGGATGTAACTTCTACACTGAAAAGTTGCAAAGCCAGTAGAATACGGCAGGTACTAAATTGTTAAAATGTCATGTTTCCTTGCTTCTAAGACAACTGTGTCCACATTTTAACTTAGAGATCAAGATGCATCTTAAAATCAACGATGTCATAATTTAAATGGGCAGCATTTTCCACAAGGATGATAAGTGTTCGAGGTAACGCATATATTAATTAGTTCAATTTAGCCATTCCACAAGGTATACATATTTCAAAGCATCATGTACATGACAAAAACATATTTGTCTGTTTTTAGTTAATTTGAAATAAATAAATGGTTAATTTTCTTCTTTCTTGGTGGCGCATGAAATAGTAGTGCCTATTACCGTTGCTGTCATATTAGATCAAAATTCCATACATACATAGGCCTTCTCTACAACCTATTTGAAGCTATATTTATTATAGCAATATTATTCAAAAGTAATTTATCCAAAGCAATATTCATTCATATATATATATTAGCTAACTACATTGGTGATTTTGTTCTTGTTGCTAAACACTGACCTGATTTCGCTAATTTTTATTATGTCCCTTTAAAGTTTCTTTACCTTGTTTTGGGATGCAGACACACTGAAGCTATATCTAGTATCTGTAAGTAATCAACTTGATATTTTATGTCCCTTTTAATTTATTAGGAAGAAAATTCTCGGAAAAGAATCCTGTGTCCTTTAGATCCAAAACAGTAAGTATGGGTCAAATAAGGGTTTTTCTGTGCTGGAAACAGTACTTGTCACAAGTCTCATTTTAGATTTTCTCTTTAAATTTAGCACAGTATATGAAGATCAACTAGCAAAGCATTTGAAAAAATGTAACTCAAGGGAGAAGCCAAAACCTGTAAGTGATCAGTAAAATTGAATGGTGAAATGTGTGGTATGTAATGTTTATATATACGGTACTTTGTATTTCATAAATGTGAATATTTAACAAGACTCTTACCTCCAGGCTTGAATTTGCTAAATGCATTCATATAGCCATATAAGATTATAAATCCAGTTATGATCTTAATTCAGAGAATGGAATTTTATGCAACACAAATGTTGTTCAGAGAATAAGTTTACTATTGAGAAATATTTACTCAGTGCCTACTAAACTTATTTCAATAAAATATGATCTCAGTCTTCAAGGAGCTTGAGACTGGAAAGTAAACTTGTAAGTAAGGAATATTGTTTAATAAGGTCAAATGAAAGAAGTAAGCACAATACAACGAGAGCACATACTTGCATTAAAATTAAAATGAAATCTGGGGTTAAGAAAGGTTTCCCAGGCCGGACATAGTGGCACACACCTGGAATCCCAGTACTTAGGAGGCTGAGACAGGAGGATTGCAGGTTCAAGAACAGCCTCAGAGACCTTGTTTCTTTCTTTTTCTTTCTTTTTCTTTCTGTCTTCCTTTCTCTCTCTCTCTCTCTCTTTCTTTCTTTCTTTTTTTTGTGGTGCTGAGGATTGAACTCAGGAGCATTCTACCTCCGGGATACCCTCCAGCCCCCCCCCCTTTTTTATTTATTTATTTTTTTGCGGTACCGGGGATTGAACGCAGGGGCGTTCTACCTCCGCGCTACACCCCCGGCCCTATTTTTTAATGCTTTATTTTTTAAACCAGGTCTCACGAAGTTGCGGAGCGCCTCACTAGGTAGAGAGAGAGAGAGAGAGACAGAGAGAGAGAGGGACAGAGAGAGAGAGAGGGACAGAGAGAGAGAGAGAGATCGATCGATCGATCCATGGATCGATCGGACGCGCGCACGCGCGCTGAGGCTGGCCGCGAACCCGGATCCTCCGGTCTCCGCCTCCCAAAGTACTGGGATTACAAGCGTGCGCCACCACGCCCGGCCCCCCCTTTTTTTTAAACAGGGTCTTGCTAGGCTAATGAGAGTCTCAACTACTTGCTGAAGCTGTCCTCGTACATGCGATTCTCCTGTCTCAGCCTCCCAAGTACTAGGATTACAGGCATGTACCACCACACCCAGCCTGAGACCCTGTTTCAAAACAAAAAGTTTTTTTTAAAAGGCCTAGGGGTGTATCATGGAGGTAGAATGTCCCTGGATTCAATTCCCAGTACCAAAAAAAAAAAAAGAAAGGTTTCCTCAAGGGACTAATAGTGGAACTGAGTCTTGATATGGCAAAGAGAAGAAAGAAGAGTTCTTTTTGGCAGAAAGGACAACATGCACAAAGGCATGGGGGTGAGAAACCATATGATGCTCTCAAGAAACTTGAACTTTAA
Organism: Glis glis; assembly: GCA_004027185.1. NCBI lineage: Eukaryota > Metazoa > Chordata > Mammalia > Rodentia > Gliridae > Glis > Glis glis. Next base: position 38,722 of record PVJS01013835.1, read on the forward strand.
GGCCGGGCGTGGTGGCGCACGCTTGTAATCCCAGTGCTTGGGAGGTGGAGACCAGAGGATCTGGGTTGGCGGCCAGCCTCAGCTACTTAGTGAGACCCTCCGCAACTTCATGAGACCCAGTTTCAAAATAAAAGTATAAAAAATAGGGCCGGGGGTGTAGCTCGGAGGTAGAACGCCCCTGGGTTCAATCCCCAGTACCGCAAAAAAAAAAAAAGAAAAGAAACTTGAACTTTATTCTGAAAGATTGGAAAACCATTGAAAGATTTTAAGCATGGGAATGGGACGGTCAAATTTCCTCCTAGAAAGCTTTCTTTTAAAGCAACATGGGAGGATATCCTGGAATCAGAAGGACTAGTTCAGAAGCTATTGCTGAAATCCAAGTGGAACATGGTAAGAGACTGAGTTAAAGAAGATGGGAAGGGTGGGGATAAATGCAAGAATTACTTAGGTAGCACAATCAATAAAACTTGGTGATGGGTTGGATATTAAAAGTTGGATATATAAGTCTGAAACTCAGCAGAGAGCTTGGGCAAACAACCAAAATTTGGAAGTCAAATATATATAGGTTATAGGTGAAGTTTTATATTTTTAAGTTACTCAAGGGGAAGTGATTACAGGGAAAAGAAAGGGATTTATTCAAAAGATACTAAGTAAGAATTGGGCGTGGTGGCGCACACTTATAATCCCAGTACTTGGGAGGCTGAGACAGGAGGATCACAGGTTCACTGCCAGCCTCAGCTACTTAGTGAGGCCCTCCACAACTTAGTGAGACCCTGTTTCAAAATAAAGAATAAAAATTAGGGCTGGGAGTGTAGCTTGGAGGTAGAATGCCCTTAGGTTCGATCCCCAGTACCACAAAAAAAAAGATACTAAGTAAACACTTGTGCCACATGTTGTACCAAACAACTTGCCGGCAGAACATTACAATCTACTGGAGGAAATGGAAAATAAAATATTATGTACTGAAAGTGATTGAGTACAGGGTGGTATGGAAGAAAAAAAAGGAGGACCTACACCTTTTTTGGAGAATATAGAGGATAAGAGAAATGGGGGAGGAGTCAGGGACGCTTCTCTGAAGGAAGTGTCATATCAGAAGGAAGTGTTATATCAGATAAGACCTAAAAAAACAAAAGGTGAGACCTAAATGTAAAGGGAGAATCAGCCAGTCATGGAGAAAAATATGTGCAAAGGTCTAGAAGTGAGAGTAAATATCTTTGTCAGGGACTGGACATTTCACATGACTAGAATATAAAATATAAGGAGAAAGCTGAGTAAAAGTTGAGACTTGAGAGTAGCCAGGAAGGAGAGCATGAAACCAAAGTTGTAGTCAGAGAATGTGTTGATAGAGTTTAAGGCTTTAGAAATTAAATGGTTCACAGCAATGCCAGAGTCTAGAGGGCCCATGGAAGTACTTTATTGAAGTGGCATGAAGGTCTTAAACTTAAAAAGGTCAGCAGAGCTGTACATTGAGTGGCTTGAAAACATCATTTTGGCTGGATTTGGAGTATAAAGGACAATTTGCTGTCATATACCTAGTGATGTTGGACAATGAACATCAGATGGATAGCTGACAACCCTGGGAGATTCAGGAGATGGTTTAAGGGCCTGGTGTTTCTCAGTAGGGCCTTTTGGTATTTTGAGTGAGACAGCCCTAGCAAGTACATTCCAAAGTATTCTGGCCTCTGAACAGCAAATGGCAAATACATTTGTCAACAACTGAGAAGGTTCTGAAATTTCATCATATTTTCAAACTAACAAGTTAGCTTACCATAGGTTTGTGGATGTTGGCAGAAGATAATGAGACTCCTGGGTCAGAGACAAAGGACTTTTTTTTTTTTATGCTGGAGTGCATACCTAAGCATGCACCCTACCACTGATCTATGCCCATAGCTACAGGAATTTTATTACTCACCTCACAGCAAGCAACAAGCAACAGGAGCTTGTTATTTACATCAGTTCCCTATTCTTTCCCAAAGTCTATGGAGTCAGCACAGAGGGGCGTAGATGGATACTGCATATGCAGTGGGCTTGTATCCTAACTGAAGAGCCCCAAGATCAGGAAGTACAAATCCTTCTAAATTGGCCAGTAAAGAAAGCTGCCTGACTTCTGCCCCATAAGTAGACATTTTTCTTTATTACACTATACAATAAGTAAGCCTGCTATGTGATCTAGAAGAAAACACCATTTCTATCTTCCAAGGGTGCTTGGTATAAAAACGTTCTTGAGCTGGGCATGGTAGCACACGCTTGTAATCCCAGTACTTGTGAGGCAGAGACAGGAGGATCGCAGGTTCGTGGCCAGCCTCAGCAACTTGCGAGGCCTCCACAACTTACTGAGACCCTGTTTCAAAATAAAGAATAAAATAGGGCTAGGGGTATAACTTGGAGGTAGAATGTCCCTGGGTTCAATCCCCAGTACTACACACACACACACACACACACACACACACACACAAAGTTCTTGAAAAGATACTCTGGAACAAAGGAGATCAGTGACTCTGCTTGTGAGATTTAAAGAAGATCAAGACCCATAGGAAAATTGTCTTCCAGTAGCACCTCTTCTCAGTCATTTTTTTTTTTTTTTGCGGTACCAGGGATTGAACCCAGGGGTCTTCTACCTCCGCGCTACACCCCCGGCCCTATTTTTTATACTTTATTTTGAAACCGGGTCTCACGAAGTTGCAGAGGGTCTCACTAAGTAGAGAGAGAGAGAGAGAGAGAGA
>PVJS01013836.1:0-32500 GCA_004027185.1 Glis glis
AGGGCCTCACCAAGGAGAGAGAGAGAGAGAGAGAGAGAGAGAGACAGAGAGACAGAGAGAGAGAGACAGGGAGAGAGAGACAGGGAGAGAGAGAGAGAGAGAGAGAGCTGAGGCTGGCTGAGAACCCGGATCCTCCGGTCTCTGCCTCCCAAAGTACTGGGATTACAAGCGTGCGCCACCACGCCCAGCTCCATTTTCTTACAAATGACATAATTTTGTTCTTTATGGCTGAGCAAAACTCCATTGTGTATATAGACCACATTTTCCTTATCCACTCATCTGTTGACGGACACCTAGGTTGGCTCCATAATTTGGCTATTGTGAATTGAGCTGCTATTAACGTGGGTACGCATGTATCGCTATAGTATTCTGACTTTCATTCTCTTGGAAAATACCAAGAAGTGGTATAGCTGGGTCATATGGTGGTTCCATTCCTAGTCTTTTGAGGAACCACCCTACTGATTTCACAGCGGTTGTGTTAGTTTACAATCCCACCAACAATGTATCAGCCTTCCTCCCCCACCCCACATCTTCACCAGCATTTATTATCATTTGTATTCTTGATGATTCATAGCTGTGTAATCTTAAGAGGTCACTTTTCATCTCTGATTAAAAGTAAAAAAGTCTCAGCTTGGTGTGAAGATGAGGAAGTCTCTATGTAAAGGACTTAGATACTAAGCTCTTGCAAAGAAGGGCTCAGTGGAAACTCAAGACAGTGTGCTGTTGCTGGGATAGGAGAAAAATAGCAAAGGCCTCTGGGGACCTGTGAGAAGAGGGGTCAGTGTGGGTGTGGAGGTGGCAGGTTTTCACCTCTCCTGGTGCTACAGGGTCCTGGTGGCAGGCCTGGGCCATCCCTGCCCACCCCTGTACAACTAGCTCAGAGCCCAGGCCTCAAACGGCAGCTGGGTGCAGCCCAGAGGAACCCAGGCAGCTCCTCTTGCTATTTCACGTTTAAAATGGAGCACAGAGCTGACCAGAGGGATCCCAGCTGGGATTTTTGCAGGCACTTTGAAATTGGACATTCAAGGGTTTAAGTTCCTGCTTGGCCACTCATTTGCTGAGTGACCTTGGGCAAGTTACTTAACCTCCCTGAACTTCCATTTTCTCACTGTCAATATAAGGATTGTACTGTCTCCTTCAAGGGGTAGTCATAAGGATTGCACGAGATAATGTGTTTAAAGTGACTCAGACACAATGAGCACCGCATAATGATTCAACGCTGTCATTAGTTAGCCATCCTTCTCTATTATAACACCCGGGAGGCGGAACCCAGCAGTTGAAGCAACCCGTCCAAGGCCACACAGCCAGCGAGTAGCAGGCTAGGCTTCCTCCGCGGCCACGGTTTCTACCCCTCCTTAGTCAGGCCCTTTCTGAGAATTCACCCATCAGATGAATTGACAGTCTGCATCTCACACTCCAGTCGGCGGCCTCCAGACCCTGTTTGACAATGGCATTAGAAAGCCACAGGCTGCTACTGCTTCCCAGCTCGGACACCAGTTGGCCATTTGCAGGCAGACGGTGAGGGTTTGTCCAGCTGCCCTGCCCGCCCCCTTTGTGGGAGAGGGGCCTCCGGTGGGAAGGGGCTGTCCTCCTGAGCAGGTCACATGCTCCACCTCTCCACCAGCCCCTCAAGGATGCTGACGCCTCCAGCTTGTGCTGCAGCCAGAATCAGAGTCCAGAAGCCCACCTCTGCCCCCGCCACCTGCCTACGCCCACCTCCGCCCCCTGCCACCTGCCTCTGCAGGGTGGATCCAGAGCCACCAGTATTTCCGACTTTGTGACATCTGTCCCTTCCGTCTCAAAAGAGTTGCTGGGCACACAGATCTCTTCACGACAATCCCTGACATCATGACAGGCACCGAGTCAAGGAGCCTGGCCCGTGTACAGCCGTCCCCGATGCCCCAACTCTGGGCAGTTAGTGACCAGCAGGTATGCCCAGCTCTTCGAGCCCTGGGCAGATCTCTCTCCTGGGATGTCTGCTACTCTAGAGCCCCCACTCCCTCCTTCTTCCTTCTGTGCCAGGGGCCATGGCTACTGCCATGCAGAGCTGCCACCCCGTGCCACCTGTGCTACAGGCCACACTGTGGACACCAGGAGCAGGTGTGAGCAAGTGATTGGTGAGGGTAGTAATATGGGGAGACCCCAAGAGTCCCCTCGCCAGCCAGGCCCAGCTGGGAGGTCCATGGAGGGGCCACAAGGAACGGCCAGCGGAACTTGAGCAACTGCGCTGCGCACCGCATGTGACCTGCAGGAACCTCTAAGATAGATGCCCGGTGCAGTGGCGCACACCTGTAATACCAGTACTTGGGGGCCTGAGACAGGAGGATCGCAGGTAGGAGTGTACCTCAGCAATTTAGTGAGACCCTCAGCAACTTAGCAAGACTCTATTTCAAAATTAAAAATAAAAAGGGCTGGGAGTATAGCTCAGAGTTAGAATGCTTCTGGGTTCAATCTCCAGTACCAAAAAAAAAAAAAAAATAGCTAGATGCCACCACTCCGTCCATGCCCCTTAGAGATGGGGAAAGTGAGACACAGAGAGGCTAAGCAGCTTATCTAAGGCTGCACAGCTGAAAACTGGCAGAACAGGGATTTGAGCCCATCATCTGGGTGAGCATGCCATTGGAACACTGGGGCTGCTCAACCTGTAATCTAATTCCACTGGCCTCACCACCTCTCCCCTGCGCCACCAACGCGTGCCTTCTCTTACGCCTACAGCTGCACTCTCAGGACACGCTGTGTCTTCTGCAAGCCAGGACAAGCACTTGGGGTGGGGGCCACAGGTTGAAGCCTCTGCTTGTCCTGCCTGCAGCAGACCCAGCCCCACCCTGGCATGGGTACCCTTCAAGGCTGCCGTGCCCTGAATGCCCTGGGGCAGTCTGTGGCCAGTTGCCTTGGGCACCACTTGGAGACCATTGTCAGCCCTGGGGCACCAGGTCTGGGGTCAGGCCACTTGGGAAGCTCCTGGGTCCTGAGCCCTTCCTGCAGGGTAGCCCTGCCGTGGGGTTGAAATGGTAGATGGGAGCCAAATGTGGTGGTGCATGTCTGTAATCTCAGAACTTGGGAGCCTGAGACAGGAGGATTGCAGATTCAAGGCCAACCTCAGCAACTTAGCAACTTAACAAGACCCTGTTTCCAAATAAAAAATAAAATAGGGCTGGGGATGTAGCTTGGAGGTAGAATGCCCCTAGGTTCAACCCCAGTACCACACACACACACACACAAAGGAAGTGGTAGATGGGGCCCTGGAGTAGGGGGGAGGTTGAAGGAACCTTGTCTCTAGCTCCAGCCCTCCTTGCTTCCTTCCTGGCCCCTCCTCTGTGAGCATCGGCTGCTCTAAGAGCAGTCCCTGCCCCAGGCTGGACATCTTCTCTTATGGTCTGTCCCATCTGGTCCAGCCCTCTCTCTTGCCAGCAAAAGACAGCCTTGGTTCACTGACATCTAAGGAGGAATCACCTACGCGCTCAGCATGGGGCCTGGCAGGCAGCGGCTCAGCAGGTGTGAGCTGCCCTTCCCTTTGCCCTCATCCCTGCCACACCTGGCGCAATCCTGGCCTCCAGCCTCCACTGCATAGCACCCACACCACAGGACGAAGGGCAGACTCCTTATGGCCCAATGTCAATGGCATTGCTCTTCTGCCTCCTTTCTACCTAGAAAACTCCTTATCCTTAAGAACCCTGCACAAGTGAGACTTCTGACCTATAGAACTAAAAGACAATACATTTGTCTTGTTTTAAGCTGAGAATTTTGAGGTAATTTGTTATAGCAGCCACAGGAAACTCATACAGTGGGTATACTGCTGAAACAAACAATATGTTTATGGTAGCAATTAGCATTTATGTAGTGTGTACTATATGCCAGATACTGTTGAACTGCTTCATATGGCACAGTAGTGTACTGGGTGGGGTTGCCTTAACCAAATACAATAGACTAGATGGTTTAAACAACAGGAATGTATTATCTCTCAGTTCTGGAGGCCAGATGCCCATGATCAAGGTGCAGGCTTCTCTCCTTGGTGTGTGGATGGCTGCACTCTGGCTGCCGCTAACACAGCCATCCCTCTGCGCATGCGCACCCTTGGCATCTTCGCTTGGGTCCTCACGTGGTCTTTTCTCTGTGCATGTGCACCCCTAGCATCTCTTCTCTCCTTTTACAAAGACACAAGTCAGATGGGATTAGGGCTACCCTAATGGCTTCGTTTTAACTTAATCACCCCCTTTGAAAGTCTTACTACCAAATACTATCACATTCCAAGCTACTGAGGGTTAGGATTTTGACATATGAATTTTGGAAGAACACTATTCAGCCCATAGCATGAGTATTATCTTATTCAATCTCTGCAATAATCAAGTGGAGTAGAATACATAAAGAAACGGAGAGTGCCGGGCGTGGTGGCGCACGCTTGTAATCCCAGTACTTTGGGAGGCGGAGACCGGAGGATCCAGGTTCGCGGCCAGCCTCAGCTCTCTCTCTGTCTCTCTCTCTGTCTCTCTCTCTCTACTTAGTGAGTCCCTCCGCAACTTCGTGAGACCTGGTTTCAAAATAAAGTATAAAAAAAATAGGGCTGGGGGTGTAGCGCGGAGGTAGAACGCCCCTACGTTCAATCCCTGGTACCGCAAAAAAAAAAAAAAAAAGAAACGGAGACACAGAGTGGTTAAGTCACTTGCCCAAATTGCACAACAATAACTCAGTCAGGTCCAGGGATTGTCCATTCATACCCTTTGTCCATTTTTCCGAGGTAGTTGTTCTTTGGGGGTTGTAGGGTGCACGGGTGCTCAGTCAGCAATTATGGAAGGAGGGAATGAATAAGTGGGAATGGCTACCAGGACTCCAAGAATACAGGCCAGGCTGGGCTGAGCCCCCCGCTTCACCCCAGGTCAGTTGTATATGCCTCCAGCAGAAAACCAAAAACCAAGCCAGGGTGGGGTGGCGGGGCACGGAGTTAGGGGGGATGGAAGGTGTCACCCTCTATTCACCCGCGGAGGCTGTCGGGTGAGGGGCTGATCTGAGCCACTTTCTTCCAACCCCGGCTTTGGGTGTCCCATGGACAGCGCTGGGATACTACTGTCAAATCCCTCCACCAGAAATCCCAGATTCCAGACTCCAGGTACTCAGATGGCCCAGGAGAATTTCTGTCCAGGGCAGCTTGGAAAGGAAGGGTGACCGGGGACTTGGCCAGCTGTCTCCTGATGCAGGTGGCTGGTTCACACCCACGGCCAAGGTGGGGCTTGCCGGCACCCAGCCCAACAACTCATTTTGGTCACTGTGGCAAAGGGGACAGTTGCTCACAGGACTCGGGCAGGTCTCTGGCTGGCCGCCCCAATCAATGGCGATGCCCCAGTTACCTGTCAGGTTGGACAGAAAACGCAGCCTCTGAGTTGTCAGCCCTCAGAGCGTGAAGCTGCCGAGGCACCTTCTGTGTCAGACCTTCAGCTTGCTGTGGTCCAGGAACTAACCCTCCCTTCCCAGTCCTGCTCGCGACCTCTTCCCCAACTCCATCCCAGTCTGAAACAGCAGGAGGTCGACGCTCAATGACGACTCTCTCGATTCAATATGGCACCTGTAGAGGGGCATCAACGGCCCAGATAGAAGCTGACATAGGCCGAGAGTGATGGCGCACACCTGTAATCCCAGTACTTGGGAGCCTGAGACGGGAGAATCACAGGTTCGAGGCCAGCCTCAGCAACTGAGTGAGACCCCATTTCAAGACAAAAATATTAAAAGGGCTGGGGGTGTAGCTCAGAGGTAGAATGTCCCTGGGTTCAATCCCCAGTAACCCCTCCTTCCCCCAAAAAGAAGCTGAAATAGTTTCCATTTCAGACCATAGTCTCTTGGTATGAAGAAATGTGAATATCATGCTTATCATTCTTCCCACTCAGCTCTCCACAGCTGAATTTCCTCTATACCATTCCCAGGGCAGAGTGTCACCTAGTCTTTCCTGAATTCCTCCAGTGATGGGGAGCTCACCCCTTTTCAAAGCAGCCCGTAACATCCCCAGGCAGTTCTGGCGTCTTGGAGATGTCATCTTCACTCTGTCCCATCTACTTTCTGCTTGGATCCCTCAGAAGATGACTATCCCCTGTTCCTCAGGCCTTTCAGATATTCCTTGAAAATGGAACATCATGGAATTTGACAGGAGAAAAGAAATCCAGCTCCTCCAACACCCAGGGAAGGTTTGCCCTGGATTCTGGTCCACCTCCCTCTCTATGGACTCCACGTGGACTGGGAAGCCGCACGGTGGGTCTCTGGGCCCTTCTGACTATAGACCACATGGCCTGGCTATGGGAGGGCCTCAGCCCACTGTTGGGTCCTGATGGAGTGTTTCTGGGTCTCTCGTCCTGGAGAAGAGGACACAGTGTCGGAGAGAGAGTACTGGACTTGGAATATGACCACCAGGCCTCCAGGCCTGGTTTGACCACTTTCAAGTTGGGATCCCTTAAGCAAGTTGCTTAAACTCTCTGAACTGTAGTTGTCTATGAAATGGAGAAATACCTATTGTGTTGTTATGAGGTTCGAATGACATCATATATGGGAAAAATACTGTGTAAATCAAAACATGTTCTGCAAATGATTAACCAGCTCAAATGGTAAATAAAGGAGCTTGTGGAACTTGGAACTTCTTTGTCCTGGGCCCGCCTAGTGGGTGAACGTGTGGAGCAGAGTTGGTTTTAAGAGTATGTTGCACCCCTCCTCAACCCCGCTGGCCTGTCCCTGGCACCCTGGGGTCCCCAGGGAGGTGCTCACAGCCCTCCACCCTGAGTGACCCCCCCACTCCACCCCAGGGTCTCTCTGCCCACTCTCCAGGGGGGGACTCTGAGCTCAAGTGTCTCCACCCTGGCTTCGGAGACCTGGGAGCACAGGGTGAGCCTCCTGGCTGGGGGTGGGTCCTCCCCTCCTCTCCTCTCCAGAGGCCCCAGGGCTGCTGGCCCAGAGCTGCTCCTGCACAGCCTCAGCTTATCATGGCCACCATTACTCCCTGCCCAGCCTTTAATTTGGGCTGAGGTTAATTTTAATCCCCAATTAAAGTGGATTTTATTGAGAGAAGCAAGGAGAGACTGGGAGCTGAGGAACCCAGCCTAATGATAGGAGAGGATCTCCTTTAATCCACCCCCCTCACGAACGCAGGAGGCCGGAGGAGAGGCTGCCTCAGCTGGCCGGTGGCTGGGCTGGGTTTGCTGCACTAGTCTCCTGTGTAAGCCAGGGCTCTCGCTGCCTCTCCTTGGCCCTCTGTGCAGACTCGGTGCTTCGAGCCTGCCGCCTGTACCTCCACCCTGGCCCTCTGGACAGTCCCGTGACTGGGCAAAGATGGTGGCTGCCCTTACTTCCTGGTGTCATGGGAGCAGAAAGGCCAGGAGCCTCCACAAATAGCAACATGTTGCCACCCGCCTAACCCCAATCCGGTTTATCCTGAGTTAGCAGAGCGTCCTTGAGGTGTACTTCCCAGGCAGGGCTGGGCCAGGCAGCCTGTCCTTCCTCATGCCACACGGCACCCCAAGGGAGGCAGTGCTGCAAACGAAGGGACCCTGCCCGGGCCTGGGGAGGCGGGTGGCGCGGTGGCCCGGGAGGGGTAGGGGAGCAGGCTCTGGCTTTTCTGGGGTGTATCTGAGCTGAGTGGGGGGGCACAGTCCGCCTGCTTCAGTGGGGCCACTTTCTACCCCCAGGCACAGCTGCAGAGGCCACGGGGGTTTGCCCTGGTGAGAGGCAGGGGCTGGGCTGGGTCCCAAGGCCTCCTCTCTGTCTGCCCCATCCTCTCTGTTGGGTTCCCCATCTATAAAGCAAGAACAAGTCCCGTCCCTTACCTGCCCGGGGGGACATTGAGCAGGAGTGAGATAATGTCTGCAGACGTTCACCCTCCAAGGAGGGAGGCAGTCTCTAGACAGAGTCTATTTTTACCACCTAGACTCAGCCCTGTTCCCTCTGGGGCCCCTGGCTGCTTAGGGTCCCCAGAGAGATGGGACCGGGCCTCCCTGCAGGACCCACATGCCCATTCTCTGCCTGGTGAAGGAGGATCCCAGCTCCAAGTCTCTGGGGCCTGAGGCCGTGGGGCTGGCTGAACTCCTGCTCGGCCCATTGTTCGGGGTTCAAGGGGCCGCCCGCTCCCGCTCCTGGCATTCTGGTTCAACAGGAGTAGGACGGCTGGGTGTGGCCGGGGCCTAATGAGCAGGGTGTGCCCGGAGGAGTCGGCGGTGGCAGCTGTGGGCAGATCCCCACCCACGCAGGTGGGCAGGCGGCTTGCACAACTGTCACCTGTGCTCTAGGGCGCCGCGCAGCATTCTTGCCACGTGTTTATTTTTAAAAAACAAATGCTCAACTTCGGAGGCAGCGGTGGGGCTATTTCTAAATATGTAAGAGACATTGTGTGAACACTTTTGAACTCCCAGTCTATTGTATCAGAACGGCCAATGCGAAGCTGCCGAGTTTCCACCAGTTACGAAGAATGCCAGAGGCGCCAGCAGCCTTCCTGTCTCCCTCTGCTCACCCCTTCCCCACCATCTGCAAAAGGAAGAAACTGCAGCGGTCACTTGGGAACTGTGGGCATGTGGGCCTCCCTCCTTGGCCATCCTCTGTGCTTTGCCTCTGCTGGAGATGAGCTCCCCACCCTCAGGTGCTCTGCAGGCAAAGGTAACTGGCCCAGTCTCCTGGGTTCCCCTCCCGGGCTTGTTGACAGGAGGGCAGAGTTCTATGCCTGTTTGGTTTTCATGCACAAGGCTATTAGTTAAGATCTCTGGCTCCTCTCAGAGTTCTGGACCACATCGGCCCACCAAGTAACAACCAAATGAACTCAAGTTGCTGCCTGTGGACTGCTGCGTCCCTCAGGTGGACCAGTTCTCTGACATGACTGATCTGGTCTTCCCAGGGTAACAGGTGGCCACCATCTCTCTGGACCACTGTTGGAATAACATGCAAACCCCTTAACCGCCCCTACGACACCCCTCACTCCTATGTCCAAACATGAAAGTTCCCTCCCCTCCATTCAGACTCTGGGACACACTAAGCCTTTTCTTCCATGGGCCATACTCTGCATTACTTTAGAATTGCTATTCTTACCCATATTTTTCCATTTTATCTCAGAAGAGTTAAAATTCCCCCTCTCTCCTCTGGAGAGCATTCTTCCACTCTGCTCTTAAAATCTGATCAAGTGGCAGGGCCTGTTTGCAGGAATCTGAGGTTATATTGTTAGGGCGGGGGCAGCCATGAGCAGTGGGGTCAGAGAAGAAAACCTGAAAGTCTTCAGTCTTACAAGAGAGACATGTAGTGGTCAAGTGTGGGGGGCAGAGGCTATGCCTTAGTGTGAGAATTTGGGCAACTCCATTGCCCATTCTGGGCCTCAATTTCCCTATCCATGAAATGGGAGGGATGACTCTGCCCCTCGGTATTGTGAGGACCAAATGACGTGACATAGCCCTTAGGAAAGGTCTGAACGAGACCTGACCTGCAGGAGGTGTCAGCTCTCCTCACCCTCCCACGGGCAGCCATCTCTTCCAAAGGCCCCGGGAGCCTGTCATTGTCCCCAAAGCGTTGACTTCCCCCAGGCATCTTAGACCCAGGAGATGGAAGGCTCGCTTGGCAGGGGTGATGGGGACTGTGGACACTGGTGTTCCCAATCGCCCACCATGGGGCTGTCATGCTTGTCTCTTAATTGGCCTGAGTTCATTAATTTATGATTTACTGCTTCTCAAGGATATAGCCCTTTCTTCTGCCTTCCTTTCTCCTGGGCCTGATGGCTGCCACCCCATTCCACCACCCACATCACTCCTCTGCCCCAGACAGGCTTCCATCAGCCCACCTACTGGGGGCAACTCCCCTCATCCCAGGGGCCTCCAGCCCTGTCTTTCTAGGTTCTTGGACTGGTAGAGCCAGACAGGGCATGGAGAGTCACAGCCACTAGGTGTGGTGGTGTACCTTGTAAGCCTAGTACTTGGAGGCTGAGACAGGAGAATCACAGGTTCGAAGCCAGCCTCAGCAACTTAGCAAGGCCCTTAAGCAAGGCCCTCAGCAACCTAGTGAGACCCTGTTTCAAAATAAAAAATAAATAGGGATGTAGCTTGGAGATAGACTGTCCCTGGGCCTCAATCCCAAGTACCATACACACACACACACACAAAGGGCTGTGGAACTCTGTTTAGAAAGCCTGAGCCAGCCCTTCTCCCCTCTTTGACTTAGATGAGTCCAGGCCCGTGGGTGAGACCTCCCCAAGCAGGGGCCAGGGAGCTCGGCTCCATGCATCCCTCACCTGCTTCCTTCCCTTGGCCACAGCCCAGCACACACCTGGGCACCATGAGGAGGCCTCCTCTGTGTTCATGCCAACCTCCAGGGGACTTGCTGAGCTCCCCTGAGTCCAGGTTCTCAGAAAACGGGTTCATGGGTGAGGTCTCCTCAACCTCCCCACTTCCTCCAGGGAGCCAGGGCAGGCACCGGCTGTTCAATGTTTAAAAGGTCCATGATATTCCTCAGCCTGAGAACCAGGCAGGCCTTCGGAGAGACCAGAGCTCTTCCACATTGTCTTCTCCAGCTCCACCGACACCATCTTCCACCGGACTGGGTTGGGGGGGGGAGGAAGAGGTGGTGCAGGCTTAGCAGAGAGCAAGTCTCTGACCTCTGGAAAATTCAAGGTCTACCCCACCCCATTCTCTTCCTCCAATTCTACTTCCTCCTGTATTGTCTGCAAAGTGAGCGGGACATTGGGCACCATGGCCAGACACATACACAGACTTTGTCCTCCACCTGGGACAGAGGGGAGCATGGGCCCAACCCAGCCTCCTAGGGAGGCGCACAGGGCAGTCAGCTGCCCAAGCAGCCTTGGAGCTCCCCAGTGGGTGCCCTATTACTATATGAGGTGGTGTCTTTGCCCAGGGAATGAGGGTGATGCCGGAGGGCAAGGGTGAAAAAGACCCAACATGGAAATACAGGAAGCCAGGGTCTTTGGGACAGAACTCATCAGGAAGTAATTCTGGAACTTCTTGCTCCCAGTAAGAAGCATAAGCCACGCAGACATTCGACAACTTCTCCTCTACAAACCCCACTACGGTGCCACGGGCGGTATGATATCATCCTGCTGGGACAGCTAAGTGCCAACAGTCAGGACAGAGTAGGAGCCTGGGGGGGCTGTTTTATTTTATTTTTTAGTTTATTTTACTCCATTGTGGCGAAATATACCTAAGATTCGCCTTGCCTCTTCTATTTTGAGAAGCTATATAAATATTGTTTTGAAAAAAATCAAGCCTGTTTGTGTTTGCTAGATTTTAAGTAGTAAGATTGTTTTTATTGTGGCAAAATACACATACGGTGTACCATCTTAATGCTTTCTGAGTGTCCAGCTCAGAAATGTTAAGCATATTCTCATTGTTGTGCAACCAATCTCCAGAACTTTTTCATCTTGCAAAACTGAAACTTGCTACCCCTTAAACAGCCACCTCCATTTCCCCTCTCTCTCGCCTCTGGCAACGGTTTTTGTTTTTTATTGAGGTATGCTCCACATCCAGTGAGATGGGTCCATCTTAAAGGTAAAATTCCACGAGTTCTCACAGGTGCACGCACCATGTAACCACAACTCCAATCAAGAGACAGTGCGTGTCCCCCACCCCACAAAGTTCCCTGCTTCCCTTTTTGTGTCAATCTCCAATTCTCACCCCGAGGCAAACAATGTTCTGACTTCTATCATCATAGATTAGTTTCGCCTGTTCTAGAACTTTGTGTAAATGGAATCATGTCATAAGCACGCTTTTGTGCTGGCTGCTTTCTTTCAACACAACATAGAGATGCCTCCATGTTGTATCTATTAGTTGTTTGTTCCTTTTTATTGCCCAGTAGTATTCCACTGTATGAAGATACCACAATGTATTTATTTATCCACATTTGGGAGGACACATCTGGACATCTGGGAGGCTTCCAGTTTTTTTTTTCTCTCTCGCTTATGAATAAAACTATTAATTTTTTTTACTATGAATGTTTTTAGAAAAGTTTTTGGGTGAAAATATGTTTTCATTGCTCTCAGGTAAATACTTGGGAGTAGAATCTGTGACTCATAGGTTAGGTATATGTTTAACTTTATAAGGAACTGCCAAACAATTTTCAAAAATGGTTGTACCATTTTATCCCCCCACCAACAATGTGTGAGTTACAGTTGTTCCATGTTCTCACCAACATTTGGATTGTTGGTCTTTTTAAGTTTAGCCATTCTAGTGGGTGGGAAATGTTATTGTACTTCGGTTTTAATTTGCATCTGATTAGCACAATGAGGTTGAGCAATCTTCATTTGTTTATTGGCCATTTGTAACCTTCTTTTGCGACATGTCTGTTCAAGTCTTTGACTCTTCTATGTTTAATGGACTGTTTCTTTGGACATTTTGATGATTGATTTGTTGATATATATATATATATATTTATATATATATATATACACACACACACATATATATATATTTTTGCGGTACCGGGGATTGAACCCAGGGGCATTCTACCTCTGGGATACACCCCCAGTCCTATTTTTTTTTATTCTTTATCTTGAAACAGGTTCTCTCTAAGTTGCGGAGGGCCTCACTAAGTAGCTGAGGCTGGCTGCAAACCTGGATCCTCCGGTCTCAACCTCCCAAGTACTGGGATTACAAGCGCGTGTCACCATGCCCGGCGGTATTTATATATTCTAGACATGAGAACTTTGTTGGATATATGCTTTGTGAATTTTTTTTCAGAAAGTCTTGCTTATTTTCTTTACAGTGTCTTTTGGTTTAAAAAAATGTTGACAATGTCCAATTTATCAATGATTTTTTTTTTTTTTTTTTACTGGCTAGTGGTTTTGGGAACCTGTTTAAGAAACCTTTGCCTTCTTCAAAGTCATAAAAATACTCTCCTCTGTTCTGTTTTAGAAGATTTATAGTTTGCTTAGGTCTATATGTATCTCCAAATTATTTTTGAGTATGATGTGACATTAGGATCAATGTTCATTTTTTTATTTGTCTTTGTTTTTGTGGTACCAAGGATTGAACCTAGGGGCATTCTACCTCCAAGCTATATCCCCAGCCCTATTTTATTTTTGAAACAGGGTCTTGCTAGGTTACTGAGAGTTTTG
This sequence comes from Glis glis, assembly GCA_004027185.1. Classification (NCBI taxonomy): domain Eukaryota; kingdom Metazoa; phylum Chordata; class Mammalia; order Rodentia; family Gliridae; genus Glis; species Glis glis. The sequence goes on from PVJS01013836.1 coordinate 13,067, forward strand.
CTAAATTGCTAAGGCTAGTCTTGAACCTGTGATCCTCCTGTCTCAGCCTCCCAAGTACTGGGATTACAGAAGTGTGCCACCACACCCAGCTTCAATGCTCACTTTTTAATATCCAGTTGTCCTAGCTGCCTTCAAAATGAAAAAAAAAAGGCTTTCTTTTCCCCCATGAATCACGTTGGCGTCTTTGTTGACAATTGGTGGAGCACATGCGTGTGTGTCTACTTCTAGACTCTATTCTGTGTCCTTGATCCTACTGTTTATTCTTATGCCAATACCATATTGTCATGATTACCATAGATTTACAGCATGGCCTAAATCAGGTAGTGAGGATTCTCTGTGGGGGAGCACACTTTTGAACTGTCAGCCCATTCCCCCCAGCAGCTCTGCACCGAGTGCCAAGGGGAGGTGGACACAATAGGGTGTGGTGTGGGAAAAAAGGGGGCCCATCCTGGCTTTGGTTTTCAAAGTCCAAGTCCTTAGGGGAACAGAGCAAGATAGGGAGCAGCTCCCACTCCCAGCCAACAGCCCTTGTAAGACTAGAGAAAAGTCCCTGGGTTGGGCAAAGAAAGAGGAACAGGAGGGAATTAGAGAGAGAAAGAGAGAGAGCAGCTACGTGCCCTGTGTCTCAGGTTAGCACCTCAGGAGTCAGTAGGACTCAGGTGCAGTGGAGAAGCCTGGAACATCCTGTCCAGTCTCCCGATGGAGCAGCAGAATGTATTCTGGACTCTGTGTGGCCCAGAGAGAGCTGTACCCTGAAGGGACCATGGAGTCTGAAAAGTGGCCATCCCGGCCGAAGCCTGCATGGACAGGTGGCCCTGAGGAAAGTCACCCCAATGCCTTGGCTCTCTGAACCCCCTAGAAAGTCAGCTCCCGCAGCAAGAAAAGAAAGTGGGGGATCTTCAATTGACTGATTGTTTGGCCACTCTGGTGGTGAGGGATCTCAACTGAGTTACGGGAAGGGAAAGAAAGTATTCCCCCTTGAACACCTGAGAGAGTTGCTTAAGGTTTCTCCTGGCTTTATATGGAGCTTCTAATAAGCCGAGCCTGATGTTAATGAAGAGTGGTGAGCAGGGAGAGGACCCGTCTCTTCTGACGGGAGCCGATGGCAAGGGAACTGGGAAGCTCTGGCCAGCCGCTGTGCCTGCCTCGCTCAAGCTGCAGCCCCCGTGTTTGAGATAGCAAAGCGCCATCAGACAATTCACCCTCATACTGTGTTCTGAATTCTAGTTCCCCTGTCCTGAAAGGCTTTGATCAAGTCCTTCCATTTAGTGCATCGCTTTCATTGTGAGCAACTCAAAGGAAGATAGACACGGAGCAAAGTTTGGAGCAGTGGCGGTTTGGAGGCTGAGGCCCTGCGTGAGGACATCGTCCCGTGCCACTGACCGCAGAGGACACCGAGGTGGGGCTGCCTCGTGCTTCGCAGTCCTGGCGTTATTTTCCACACCATCCGTATCCTGACTACGCCCATTGTAGGTATGGGGAAACTGATGCCTCAGCCCTATTTATGAAGTGCCAGGAAAGTCTAACTTGCGTGTTGTTTTGCTTATATGAGCACATTCAGCTTGCACTGTCACTCCAAGAATGCTAAAGAGACATTTCAAAACGCATTGAATTAATACATTCCTTTGCTGTGATCCCATGTCCACCAAATGTTCTGAAACGAGACACGTGGAAAATGGAAAACAGACCAAAAATATTTGCTTGACTGACACTGTGGATTAGGGTGTCCACGAGAGTATAAACACACACACCCACTGTATGCACGCAAGCACCCTGCAGGGTGGGCCCCGGGAGCAGGCTGGGCTGCCAGTTCAGGGCTGCCCCTGGGCCTCACTGTGCTTGGGTGGGGCCAGGGTGCCTGGGTCCGAGGAATGCAGTCACCTGGAGCGCAAGGGGCCCCCTGTGTCCCTTTCCCAGGCATGTGTCTGAGCTGTCACTCCACGTCCAGAAGGCTTGGAAGATGGGGAAGTGGGTCAGGACTCCTAGATCATTGCTAAATAAAGCCCAGCTCCCTCCGGGGGTCCTATGGCCTGGACCCTGGTGCAGGTCTGCAGGGCTGTGCTCCAGGGAGCACTGAACTCATTCACCCTCCCAGCAGTCAGACCGTGACGCGCATGAGCCTCTTACTCATCCTGAAGTCATCAGTCTTGTTTCCAGGAGTGAGTCAGTTGGGAGGGCGGGAGGGGGAGGACTCCAGGCTGGAGGTGGGATGATGTTGAAGAGGCGATGTGACCCAGAAGCAGCCCTCATTCCTCTCTCCAAAGTGAGAGATGCTTTTCTTTTTAAGAGGAGAACATCCTTAATCTGCACCAAAGTGGGTGTGCATGCATAGAGTGCTGGCAGCCTCAGGAAACCAGAGACCAACCAACAAGGACGTCTTTCTCCCTTCGTCCCCAGGCAGCTGAGAAACCGTGTTAGTCCAGGGGAGGCTTGTCAGTTGGGTCATTTTTTGACTTACTAATAAAATATGAAGCCAGGTGTGGTGGGGCATGCTTGTAATCCCAGTACTTGTGAGGCTGAAACAGGAGGATCACAGGTTTGAGGCCAACCCCAGCAACTTAGCAAAACCCTCAGCAACTTAGTCAGACTCTGTTTCAAAACAAACAAACAAACAAACAAACAAACAAACAAAAGGGATGGGGGTGTAGTTCAGAGGTAGAATGCCCTAGGGTTCAATCCCCAGTACAAAAATAAAATAAAATATGAATTCACATTTGTTTAGCACTTTATCTACCCCCCTTTGACCCTTTGAGGGAAGCAGATCAGAGTTGTTTATTTTTTTCTTTTTTGGACACTTGGGGTTGAACCCAAGGGCACTCTACCTCTGAGCTCTACCCCCAGCCCTTTTAATTTTTTTAATTTTGAAATTGGGTCTCACTAAATTGCTAAGGTTCTCGCTAAGTTGCTGAGGCTGGCCTCGAACTGGCGACCCTCCTGTCTCAGCCTCCCAAAGTACTGGGATTACAGGCATGAGCCACTGTGTCCAGCCAGAGACTATTTTTTTTTCACATGATGTACTAGGAAATAGCAGAGCTGGGATTAGAACCGAGATCTCTCAATGGCTAGTCCAGCCCTGTGTTTCTGGATTGTGGGGCTCCCTCTGAGCAGTGAGCCCTGCCCGCCTGTGAGCTTGTTCTCCCTCCATGATCAGCTTGCCACAGTGAGGCTGAGCCTGGACCTGACAGTTCCGCACCCTTTCCTACATCCACCTGGCAGTGGGTGCTCCTGGGTGAGGTTCAGTTCCCGGGCATGTTCCCTCCTCCTACCCTGGGGCTTGGCCCAGGAGGCCTGGCTGCCTTCAGAACAGAGCCTTTTCCAGCGCAGTACTGGCTGGAAGAGCCAAGAGACCATGAGAAGGATGCGGGTTGGTGAGCAGGTCTGCCGAGACTGCACGAAGTGACCAAGTGGCCTCGTGGCCCAAGCCTGAGGAGTTAGGTACCAGGGGTCAGCATTTCAGCTACAGACTGGCTGAGAGCTCTGGCAGCATAGCCCTGTGCCCGCCCTCCCTTCCTTCCTTCCTTCCTTCCTTCCTTCCTTCCTTCCTTCCTTCCTTCCTTCCTTCTTTTTTCTTTCTATACCTTCATTTGGTGCATTGTCATTATATATCATACTGAGGTATAGAGTGATAGGAGCATACATAAACACACTCTTGGAGCATTTCCCTCGAGTCCCAGCCCCTCCCTCCCCTTCCCTGTACACATCTTTGAGATGGAATTGGTAATTTAATATACATACTTAGCATTATTCCGACTGTTGCATTTTTACATCTCCACCCCCCTCCTCCCTCCCCTAAGCCCCCTCCATCACTCCATTGGCGTCTCTGCTCTTCTGTCTGATGTCACCCTTGTTTCCCAATTTCTATCTAGCTTCCACATAGAAGAGAAAACATACAACGATTTTTTATTTGAGACTGGCTAATTTCACTTAGCATAATATTCTCGAGTTCCATCCATTTTCCTGCAAGTTCCCCAACCCACTTCTCCTCGGAGAGTCATTAGACCTGCGTTCCCCGCAGGAGTAAACTGAGCAGGAAGCTTGCCTGGGAGAAAACACCGGCTCCTTTTGTGAACACTTACCACGTTCCCAGGCGGGATGCTGGGTATGACACGGATTGTCTTTCTGGGTCTTTACAGACATCCCCTGTGAGACAGACATCATCATTTGTGTTATACTGCCAAGGAAACTGAGCCTTCAGGGTTATGTAACTCAAGCTATATCACCCAGCTAGGGAGTGAAGGGGACCTGATGTGCGTCCCGATCGGATGGTGCGGTGGCCGGCGCCCTGAATCACCCTGCTGCCATAGAGCAGGGACAACAGCCCAAGAAAGCTCCCTAACGACCTCGTTCCAGTCTCTAACCTCAGACGGTGACCGAAGAGAAGGACGCAGCATGGGAAGGTGACTTCAGGAGATCAGGCTGTCATGGGCGGACATGTACCCCTGCCCCCAAATTCATGTGTTGAAATCCTAACCATAGCACCTCAGAATCTGACCAGATTTGGAGAAATTACCTTTAAAGAGGTAATTAGCTTAACATGAGGTCACTAGGTGGGCCCTACTCCAACACAATTGGTGTCCTTATAAGAAGAGGAGATCTGTCCGGGTATAGTGGCGCACACCTGTAATCCCAGTGCTTGAGAGGCTGAGCCAGGAGGATCAAAGGTTCAAAGTCAGCCCCAGCAACTTATAGAGGCCCTCAGCAACTTAGAGAGACCCTGTTTTAAAATAAAAAATAAAATAAAATAGGGCTGGGGGTGTAGCTTAGAAGTAGAATGCCCCTGGGTTTAATCCCCAGCACCGAGAGAGAGAGAGAGAGAGAGAGAGAGAGAGAGAAAGGAGGAGGAGGAGGAGGAGGAGATCTGGACACAGACACACACACAGGGACGACCATGGGATGACACAGAGAGAAGACAGCCCTCTGCAAGCTGAGGAGAGAAGCCTCAGGACAAACGAGCCCTGCCCGCACCTCTGAGGACGTCCAGCCTCCAGAATTAGGAGGAAGTCCATTTCTGTTGTGTAAACCAACCCGCGTGTGGTACTTCATTACAGCAGCTGCAGCAGGTAATATAGAGCCCCTTTAAGAAGTCACCTCTGTGACTTCTTAAAGTCACAGATGCGCACCAATGCGCATTTGTTGACTGACTGAGGAAGTGTCCTGAACACCGGGCCTTTCCAATAGGCAGAGAAGATTCAAGTGTTGATTTTTGCAACCAGCCTCCTTCCTTCTGTTGAAACTTCCTGTTTCTGAGGAACAGAGATTTTAACAGATCCCAGAGGGCATCCAGTAAACCCAGCAGCGATTACCAAATTGTTCTGGTTTTGATGAGCTCAGTGGGTATGAATCAGAAGTGGACAGACTTGTGTTTCCCTTGAAATATACCCAAAGTTCAGAGTTAGAGGGAGAAGCAAAAATATGTTTGGGGATGTATTACCAGCAGGAAGGAAGGATAGACAATGTTGGTGTCCAGGGCCAGGTGGAAATGGTCCCTCCTTCCTTCAGTGTAGGGCAGGGGCAGCTGGGGCTGGGGCAATGCCTGAGCCTGCTGTCCACGAAGAAGCAAACTCTTGACATCAGGGCCCGTCCTCACAGTCTGCACCTGGATCTCCTGTTGGAAGAAGAGAATTTCAGGGCTGAGGGTGCCTCCTGGAGCCTCCAGCCTCCTGGTGGCTGCTATGGCAGAGAGGAGAGCCAGGACCCTCTAGAAAGGTGCCCTGGTGGCTTCCCAGACACGGAGATTTGGCAAAGGGAGAGGGTATGGGGGTCTGCACAGTGAGGAGTCAGTGCCCCGGTCTTGAAATGGGATCAGACAGGGCATGAGTGAGAGGGCTGAGGCTGGGCAGGCGTCAGGCCACAGTGGGCCTGGCTGGTTTTAAGGACATTCCATGACACTGGGGCCATCTGCACAGGAGCTGTGAGACACTGTGGACCGTGGGGTTCTGGCAAGAAGTTCTAGGGTGGTGGCTGGGAAGGGGTTGGAAATAGTTAAGAGACCTGGCTTCTTTTTTTTTTTTTTTTTTTGCGGTACTGGGGATTGAACCCAGGGACAGTCTACCTCTGAGCTACACCCCCAGCCCTATTTTTTTTATTCTTTATTTTGAAACAGGGTTTCACTAAGTCGCAGAGAGCCTCACTAAGTAGCTGAGGCTGGCCGCGAACCCGGATCCTCTGGTCTCAGCCTTCCAAGTACTGGGATTACAAGCGTGCGCCACCACGCCCGGCTGAGCCTTGGCTTCTAATTCTGGCTCTGCATCTGTTGCCAAGGGGCCTGGCGAGCTCTGTCCTCCATGGAAACTCAGCTTTCCCATCTGCCAGCTGGGGCCATGGGCCACTGCTGAGGATTGATGGGGGCAGTGTGGAGTGATATCTAGACCCTGTAGGGGCTCTGTCGCTGAAGTCCATCCTGCCTCCGGAGCCAGCCAGGCATGGTCCATCAGAGTCGCACTTGCTCACTCCCCACCTGGGGGCAGCTCTCCAAAGAGGAGGGAAGGTAGCCAGGTGCTCCTGTGGTGACACCTTCGGGGTCCTTGTGGCTGAAAACTGGCATCTCAGTTCCTTTAGGATCTGCCTGTCCTTCCCTCTTCTGTCTCAGGAGCGCCTTACTGTTCCCCAAACCTCTTGCACCACCACCTTCCAGCGCAATGCACTGCTGCTGCCTGGAACCCCTTCCCGCCCAGGTCTGGATCCCACCCACTCGTCTCAGGCAGCCCCTCCCCACCCGCCACCTCTCCCAGGGGAATCTTTCCTGGCCACTCCCTCATAATGCAGCCTGTCCCTGTGTCTGCCATGCCCCTGGCCTCCTGTCACACGTCCCTCTCCCCTGGCACACCCACAGCTTTCCCCTCCAGGCTGGGAGCTCACAGGCCCTGGCAGTGATCTCTCCTCCCTCAGGGGGCCTAGATCTGGGTCTGAAACATAATAACAGCTCAATAAACGAGTGTTGAAACAATTAATGGCTTACTAAATGAATGACTTCTCCTGGATACAGAAGCCCATTCCTATAAATGAGTCACACCCTAGCCACCAGGCCCTGCCCCCACCCACTGACCCCAGAGAAACCCGCCCCGTGATGATGTCAGCCTTACCCTAGGTTCTCAGAATCACCCAGGCCGCCTTCCTTCTCCTTTGCCCCTATCTGCTTCTCTTCCCCCTCCTCCTCCTTCCTTTTCTTCCTGCTCTGGGGCAGCAGGTCTAAATAAGGCAATGTTCCTCCAGTGCTGTGGAGCACAGGGATTTTCATCTGGTGACCTGGGAATCGTGAGATAGGATCAGGAGAGCCATCCCCAGCTGAGAAGTAGGACAGATAAGATTCCTGTGGGACACCTAGGGTAGGACAAGGAGACTCTGCTGCCAGAGGGTGCGCTGGGGTTACCTACCAAGCAGGAAATGGAAGGACCTGGGTCCTGGAGGATGAAGGGGCTTTGCTGAGGAGGCCCAGCAGGGGAGGATGGGTGTGGGAGGCTGGTGAAGGCTCGCATTCTAGCATCCTTGCTCTGGCCTGGGGCGGGTGTTTGGCTGCCTGGGGGCCTCTGGGTCCAGGGCAGCCCCAGCCCGCCCCAGGGAGCACTGCCTCTTTCATCTCATCTTCTCTCCTTTTACTCCTCCTTTCCTCTTCCCTGGATGTCACAGGGGTGATCCCCGCACAAGCTGGAGGAGTAGGCTGCTCGGAGCATGCCTTTAGATCCCTGCCATCTTCCTGTCATGCTCTCTCCGTGAGAATGAAGGAATAAATTAGAACCCTGCTTCTGGAAAATTGATGTTTATAAGATCATGACGAGAACAGATGGGATCTTAGCGATTCTTTAAAAAATGCCACACATATCCGCATAAAAGGCAGCTTCTGGGGCTGGAAAAAATAATATTGAAATGAATAAGAGGACTGCCGCTTCAGGTATCAGGTGGAAATGTATGGCAGCAATTAACCCCATGATATTCTGTCAATCAGCAGAAGTAAAGAAACCAAGAAACGTGGATGAATCCAAGGATGTTTCTTGGCAGGTTCTTAGGGGCCACAAGGGCACTGGTTGGCCACCCAGCAGCACGTCCAGCCCGGCCTTCTCTCTGCATGCCAGTCTCCTTGTCTGTGTCATCTCTCTCTCTCTCTCTCTCCCCTGTGCCTAGCACAGGACCCGGCACATGGTGGGTGCCCAGTAGGTAGGGTGACTATATAACTTATCATTTGAACTTGCACCCTTCAAGAGTGAAGGGAGGCTGTTAATAATTATGTCGGGACAATGGTTATATTGTGGGACAATACCGGGCAACTGGGTGTCTGTTCTCTATCCTGTGGAGAGGTACCTGCCAAATGAATGAATGATTCTTTAATGGGCTGAGGCTCTGGTACTGGCACCCATGGCTTCCTGTATCCACTGGTGTCACTCTCAAGAAAATGCGTCTGTGTGTACGGTATGCACCACCTTGTGTTTTATTAATTTATTTTTATTTTCTTATGGGTGCGTTATAATTATACATAATAGTGGGATTCAGCAGGGCGTGGTGGCACATACCTGTAATCCCAGTCCTTGGGAGTCTGAGACAGGAGGGTCACAGGCTTGAGGCCAGCCTCAGAAACTTAGCAAAACCCTCAGCAACTTATTGAGACTGTGTTTCAAAATAAAATATATATACATACAGGGCTGGGGGTGTAGCTTGGAGGCAGAACACCCCTAGGTCCAATGCCCAGTACCAAATACATATTGGGATTCATTATGACATATTCGTACGTGCCCATGTCGTGTTTTAGAGTCCAAATTTGTTCACATCTTGTGGACAAGGACTCTTCAGAGAGTGGAGCTGGGCGAGGCTGCCGCTCCCTGCTGGCACCGCTCAGAGCATCCTCTGCCAGGAGCACTGCTCGCCGGGTGCTGGCATCTGAGCTCTCTGCTTTATGTTCTGTACTGCATTGAATCCTCACACCAGCCTTGTGAAGTAGATACTCTTTTAACCTTTCACAGGTGAGTCAACTGGGGCTTAGAGAAGTTAAATAACAGGCCAAGGTCAAGCAGCTACCACTATCAGACCTGCACCCCGCATCCAAATCTGTCAGACACCAAAGCCCAAGGTGACCATGCCCCACTGCAGAGCCAGGCTGAACTTTTGAGAAGAGGGGTAGCCAGGTCAGGACCCCTCTTCCCTTTTGGATTCCCAGGCCTGGTCAGGCCGGTTCTGCTGGGCAGATGGAGGAGGCAGAGGAGGTAGACCTCGCTCCCGCTGGTCTCCACCTGCCTTTGCCGGCCAAGCACAGCTCACCGGCGCCCTCTAGTGCCTGCCTCTGGTGGCCCAGTTGCCTCCCTAGGGAACCGGACACATCACCATTAGCAGGTCCCCAACTTAGAATTTATCTTCTAGGTTAGGACACTTCTGAGCAGGAGAGGGGGCTCTTTTGACAAGGATTCTGGGACAACAGACATAAAACGGGACTGTCCCAGGCCAGTTGAGACATCTGGCCACCCACCCAGGTCAGAAGTATCCCTCTCCACTGTATCCCCTAGAACCATCTCTGGGAGCCTCCCCATGAAGTGTTCAGCAGAGGCCTGGAAGAGTAGGTGACCCATGCCTAATGTGGCCGATGAATGACCATTAGCTCCATGCGGTGGTAGCAGTTGTCAGCTTGGGAGCCCATTTCCAGATGGGAGGACAGGAGAAGCACATTCCGGAGTTTCTGAGGACGCAGGAGTAGGACTGTGATCTGCAGGTGGCAGGAGGGTGGTCCCCAGGGATTGGCATGCACTGGCTGACAGAGCACACCCAAAGCATCAGCTCCGATCAGCCAAGACATCGCTCCTCTTGCCATTTCGGGTTTTGCTGGGGAGTCCAGATGCATGTCTAGCAAGAGAGGGATGTTTAGACACAGTGCCTTTTCCCACTGGCTTTGTGCATGGCCCTCCTGCTCCCCCGAGTCCCCCTGCCAGCAGCTTTGGGGACGACCTCTGCTCTGCTGGGCACTCTCAATGACTAACAGGCAAGTGTGTGGGCCACCACCCCACCCTCGGCCCTCCATTTCCCCATTGCTGTCCTCATGGCTTCTGGGGAAGAGGCGTCAGGGAGATCTGCCCAGCTGTGGATGCCTGGGACTCCTTGACAGGGGTGGCTGCAAGGTGACCAGCATCTGTGACCCCACACAGGCGACACCCAGCCTTGAGGCCCGCCCTCAGGGAGCTGGCAGGGCAGGGCCAGCAGTTGCGTGTGCGCACAGCAATCTAGTGGAGGCCCCAGTGGCCAGGGCCAGGGTAGAGGGACCGGGGCCAGCTTAGATGGGGAAGGCCAAAGATGTCTTAGGAGCAGGAAGCAGAGAGAAGAGTCTACAGGATGGGGCCAAAGGATCTCCACAGGGGGCCTGAGTCTGGGGGCTCTGGCCTGCGTGTGTGCGTGGGTAGGTCTGATTCAGAGAGAAGTGACTTTGGCAGTGACAGGAAGATTTGGGGGCTGGGCAAGTGCCCATTTTGAAGAGTTCTATTCGGCATAGGGGTGACAGGACAGGGCTGGTGACTTGTGTGGGACAGAGGAGAAAGCTTTGAGTTGGTTTTTGTGTTCCTTAAACCAGTTTGTCCACATCCTTGGCATCTGTGCCCTGTGAAGGACCTGCTTGGAGCCGTGCATGTCTGGGCCTGAGGGTGGCGGTGCCTGTGTGAGGTCGTACGGTCACCTGGTCATTGTTGGAGCAGAGGGGGTCCTGGCTCTACTCTCCCGCCATCTTCCCACTCCTCAGGAGTCCCAAGCCCCAGGAGCAGGCAGGACTCAGCCACAGACTGAGTCCTTCTTCTCTCTGCCCCGCCATTTCCACCCTCAGCACCCTGGCCCTAACACAAGACTTTCTTTTTATTTTTTTTTTTTTTGTGGTACCGGGGATTGAACCCAGGGGCACTCTACCTCCGAGCTACACCCCCGGCCCTATTTTTTATACTTTATTTTGAAACCGGGTCTCACGAAGTTGTGGAGGGCCTCACTAAGTAGCTGAGGCTGGCCGCGAACCCGGATCCTCCGGTCTCAGCCTCCCAAGTACTAGGATTACAAGAGTGTGCCACCACGCCCGGTCTGACACAAGACTTTCTGCTTCTGCTCCAACTCAGAGCTGGACCAGCGACCCGCAGATGCACAGAAGCCCTGGATCTGCAGTGAGGAAAACCTGGGTTTGAAATCAGGCTCTGCCACTTCCCAGCAATGTGGCCTTGGGCAGGTCGAACTCTTTGAGCCTCGGTTATCTCATCTGTAATTGGGGATAATAACACTTAATGGCACTTATCTCATGGGGTTGTCATGAGGATCAGATGAGATGATGCAAGCACAGACACCTCGAGGAGGCCTCCACCAGTGGACGGGACCATTACTGCTGTTTACACGCCACACGGCACTTACCCAGGAACAGACACAAATGTGCCAAGTGCTGCTAGTGCGCTCTGCCCCTCTGCTCATTCAGTAACTAGCCATTGAGCCTCTGTGCGCCGGGCACCGTTCTAGACACTTGGCTGTAAAGATCAATGCAACACAAGATCCCTGCCCTCCTGGGACTGATGTTCTAGGGGAGGAACTGCCACAAACCCCAACCTACCCAGACACGTCCCAACCTCCCTCCTGCATCTCCAAACCCCAGCCAGAAAGGCTAAGCAACAGCAGGCCTCTAGGAATTCTCTTCCTAAGAACCTCCCAGCCAGCCCCATGGCCTGGGAAGCCCTTGCATAGCAAAACAAGGTCATTCCGATCCCTGCTAAAACACTCAGAGCGTTGTGGCCAGAACACAGCACAATTATTAAGTGTAATTGCCCATTTTACAGATGAGGAAATCAGGGCCCAGGAAGGGTTAACCGCCTTGCCCATGGTTGTGCAGCTGCAGCTGGTCGGTGACAGAATTATTCATTCAGTCAACAAGTATTTATTGAACTCCTGTTCTGTGCCACCCACAGTCCAAGGTATTGGAGTCTTGGCGGCGCTTACATTCTATTAGGGGGTGACTTCAAGACATGTAAACAGGCTTGTTTCAAATAATGGTTCATTCTAGGTAGAAAATACAGGGTAGTGGGAGGGAGGATGACCCGGGAAGGTGGTCAGGGAAGGTCCAGGGGAGGTAACGTTTAAGCTGAGGGACTAAGCAGAGGACTTGTTCTGCAATTTACCCTAACTGGTGACCCAGGTGAGAGACTTGAGGAGCTCCTGTCCCTGAGCTGAGTGACTGTGACGTGAGAAGCCAGGTGGCCCTCCTCCTTACAAAGAGCCCTGGGGCTCCTTTTGTTTTGTTTTTTAATAGGGTCAGGGCAAAATTGAGCATAAAGTACAAAGTGTTCCCAAATACCTCCTCCTACACACACACACACACACACACACACACACAAGGTGCATTTATTACAACCAGTGAATCTACATCAACACAACATTATCACCCAAGTCTATACACTTTGGTCATTCTTGGTGTTCATGTTCTATGGGTTTTAACAAAAGCATAATGACTTTTATTCACTGTTAAGGTATCACCAGGGGAGTTTCACTGCCCTAAAAGTCCTCTGGGCTCCATCTGTTCCTCCTGCCCTCCCTGGCCCCTGGAACCACTGATCTTTTTTTTGCCATCTTCATAGTTTTGTCTTTTCCAGAATGCAATGTAGTTGGATCACCTAGTACACAGTCTTTTTGGACTGCTTTCTTTCACTTAGTAAAACACACTTCAGTCTCCTCATATCTTTTCATGAGTTGATTGTACATTTCTTTTTAGTGTTGAGTCAAATTCCATTTCTGGATGTAGGGACTGCTTGTTGTTTGTTTTGGCTTTCACCTGGCTTTTCCTGCTGTGATTTCAGCCTGCAAGCCCTTCCATCCCCAGGGCTGGGGTGGCACACAGGGCTGTGTGGTTGGGTGGTGGTAAGCTCTCCTCAAAGACAAGGCCTTTTTGGCCCCAAGGTGCACTACCCCTGGCGACCGACAGGTGGCCACAACCCCGGGTGCTGCTTTTAAATGGCCATGACTAGCCGGGCGGGCGTGCTGGCGCACACTTGTAATCCCAGTACTTGGGAGCTGAGACTGGAGGATCTGGGTTCGCGGCTAGCCTCAGCTACTTAGTGAGGCCTCCACAACTTAGTGAGACCCTGTTTCAAAATAAAAAATGGCCATGACTGCGTGGAACAGGGGAGTTTTGTGGGATTGTGCAAGGGAACAGATAGAAATGGTAGCTATTCCCCACAGGCCTCTTCTTTTCCCCAGGCAACCTGGGCAGCTGAGTTACATCTCTTGGTTTCAGGAAGGATGAAGACCTGGAATACTTCTTCAAAAAAAGTGGAACCCCAGCTGGGCGGGGAGGCTGAGACAGGAGGATTGTATGGAGGCCAGTATGCAGTAACTCAGTGAGACCCCATCTCAAAATTTAAAAAAATAAAGGGCTGGGGATGTAGCTCAGAGGTAGAGCCCCCCCCCAGGTTCAATCCCAAGTACCACCCACTCCCCACCCCCCCCACACACAAAGGAAACTCAATGTCTCACCTTCACATCGTATTATCTCTTAGAAGACCAGAAACCTTCAGAAAGTCTGGTCCTCACCAGAAGATCTGGTCTCAAGCAGGCAGCTCCCTGTGCACATGGCTCCATTGTATGGGGAGAGCCTTATGGGGTGAGGCGATAAGATGCTGGGGCTGGCAGCCTAAAGGAAAAAGATTTCTAGTGAAGGAAATGCTGTCTTTTGTTGGCAAGATTGGACCATACCAACAGATAAATGGATAAAAAACATGTGGTATATCCATATAATGGAATACTATATACCCTTAAAAAGGAAGGAGATTCTGACACTTGCTACAACATAGATGAACCTTGAGAACATCAGCTAAGTGAAATAACCCAGGCACAAAATGACAAATAGTTTATGATTCCACTTATGTGAGGGTCCTGAAGCAGTGAAATTCCCAGAGACAGAAAGTACAGATGCTCTTCGGCTTATGATGGGGTTACATCCTGACACGTTCGTTGTAAGTGGAAACATCTTCAGTCGAAAATGCATTTAATGCACTTAACCTGCGGAACATCAGAGCTTAGCAGCACTGCAGAAATGGGGTGTTGGTTGTTTCCCCTTGTGATCTTGGAGTCCACTTAGTGCTGCGATCGCTGCCGCTACACTGCAGTGCAAGAGAGGATCAGACCACATATGGCCAGCTGGGGAAGAGATCAAAATTCGAACTTATAGCTGGGTGTGGTGGCGTACACTTGTAATCCCAGTACTTGGGAGGCCGAGACTGGAGGATCGCAGGTTTGCGGCCAGCCTCAGCTACTTAGTGAGGCCCTCTGCAACTTAGTGAGGCCCTGTTTCAAAAATAAAGAATAAAAAATAGGACTGGGGTGTAGCTCAGAGGTAGAATGACCCTGGGTTCAATCCCCAGTACAGCAAAAAAAAAAAAAAAAAAAAAATCGAACTTCTAAGCACAGTTCCCACTGAGCGCACATCACTCTTACACCATCAGAAGTCAAGGAATCATATGTGGACCATTGTAAGTCGGGGGCTCTCTGGAGACTAGATGTTGCTGGGGAAGAGGGGAATGGGGAAGGAGTGTTTGATGGGTGCAGGGTTTCGGTTTGGGATGTGAAAAGGCTGGGGAATGGACAGTGGTGATAGTTGTACAACACTGTGAAAGGACTCAAACCACTGAATTGTGTACTTAAAAGCATTAAGATGGCAACGTATGTATATTTTACTACAATAAAAATCTTTTTGAAAGACTGAATTTTTTTTTTACAAAAGGATCATAAAGCCCACCAAGCCAATCCTGTTCATTTCACTGGTGTTCACACGGTTTGTTTACGCTATCCGTCTACACCAATCTGACTCAGACTCCAGCAGTGTCTACTGGGCACATCATGGTGAGATCTCATTCCTTGGAAGGGCATCAAACTTCAAGTGGAAAGATCAGTGTTGGTGCCTAATAGCGGAGCCTCGGCTCCCTCAAATAGAAAGCGGGGGACGTGACACTCTATCCTACCTCACACGGCTATCCCGGGGCTGAATGATGTCATAGATGCAAAAGCACTTAGTGAACTCAGAAGCACTCTCTACAGATAGGGGACATCTGCATGATCATTTTTGTTGCCTGTCTAGGTCATGGGCTCATCTGGGGACAGTTGTCATGCTGGAAAGTTTTGGTAGAACCATAAGGCACCAAAGGTCTCTATAGGAACATCCCTCCCCTTTACCAACTTCATACTGCATCCCAGCCCCTCGTCAACTTGCCAGCACTAACCTTCTGCCTACACCTTACCCCTTGATAACTCAGATGCCACCTCCTCCAGCAAGCCTTCCCAGGTCCTCCCTCCTCCCCCGCCTAAGCCACATAGAATCTTGGCAGCTGTGAGATGTAATGACTATACAAATGAAATTATAAAGAACCAAGTTTGAATTCCGTTGCTGTCATTTATCATCCATGTGATGTTAGCAAAACACATAACCTTGTTGGACCTTGACATCTCCCTGCAAATTAATGGTAATAAACGACTTAACAGGACAGTAATGAAGATTAAGTAATATCACATAACTGCCAAGGTTACAACAGGGAGGCTGCTTGGTAAATAATAGGTGTTTTCCCTCTGAACTCACATAGGCCTTTATCTGAACACTTAGTCTCAAATTTTAGAGATTTGTGCTATTCATTCAACAAATTTGTAATTGACTATGAAGCTAATAAGCGTTAAGAAGAAAACTAAAGCAAGAGAGGGAGTGTGCGGTGCATTGGGATTTTATTTAGGGTGGCTAAGAAGCACTGTGCTGATAAAGCATCATTTGAGCAGAGAACTGGAGGAGGAGCTGTGTAGTTATCAGAGAAGACATCGGGACAAACACAAAGTCCCTGAGGCAGGGACAGTGCGTTTGATGGAAGCCCAGGTGGACAGAGCAGAGTAAGCATGAGAGGAGGAAGTGGTATCAGAGGATAAGATCGGAGAAACAGCTGGGGCCACATCACATGACCATAGTAAGGATCTTCCCCCCCTTAATGATGTGGGAAGCCCACGGAGAGTGTTGAGAGCACAGTGAAAAAAAACTGACGTAGGTTTTTAAAGTAGCCAGAGTGGAGGAGATCAATTTGCAGCAACAGTGGTCCAAGCCACTATTATCTCTTGTCTAAATTACTGCAATAGCCTTCGAATTGATCTCCTATTCCCAGTCTTGCTCCTTTACAGTTAATTTCCCACAGGGCAACCAAAAAACCTCTTAAAGTTTGTGTTGATCCTTTTGCCCTATATTATGTGTGTATGTATGTATGTGTATATGTATATGTATATGTATATGTATATGTATATGTATATGTGTATATATATGTGTATGTAATATATATATGTCATGTGTATCTTGTGGTACTAGGGATTGAACCCAGAACCCAGGGACATTCTACCTCTGAGCTACTGGACTCAAACCAGTACTCAAACTGAGCTACACCCCCATCCCTATTTTATTTTTTATTTTGAAATGGGGTCTCACTAAGTTGTGGAGGGCCTCACTAGGTTGTTGAGGTTGGCTGCGAACCTACAATCCTCCTGTCTCAGCCTCCCAAGTACTGGGATTATAGGTGTGCGCCAACACACCCAGCTCCTTTTGCTCTCTGATCTGACCCCCCTAGCTACCTCGGTTTTGATTTTAAGGTAGAGCCCAGAATCCTTGCTAGGGTGTGAAAGAGCTAATGGCAAGGTTTTGCCTGGGGGACTAAGATGATGGTGTCTTCCCAGGAGAGGTAGAATGTCCCAGTACCACACCACACAAAATCCACACACTCAAAACTGGCCCTATCGTCTGGGCAGCCTGCTCTGGCCACAACTGCATCTCTGGTTCAATGGCCCCTGGGGCTCCTGGGCACACTGGCTCCTCCCTTGCTGTCCCTCCCCCACCACCCAGGCTCCAGTGAATTCTTTTAGTTTTCTTTTTTCTGTAAATACCAGTATCTTACCTTTATTATTGAAGGATATTTTTGCTGGATACAGAATTTTGGGTTGAAGGATTTTACTTTCAGTACTTTAAAGATATTGGTCACTGACTTCGGGCCTCCACTGTCTCTTTCTTTTCCTTTCTTTCCTTCTTTCTTTCTTTCCTTCCTTCCTTCCTTCCTTCCTTCCTTCCTTCCTTCCTTCCTTCCTTTTCTTCTTTCTTTCTTTCTTTCTTTCTTTCTTTCTTTCTTTCTTTCTTTCTTCTTTCTCTCCTTTCTCTCGTAATGGGGATTGAAACCAGGGCCTTGTACATTCTAGGAAAGCACTCTACCACTGAGCTACATCCTCAGCCTTTAAAAAAAAATATTTTGAAACAGGGTCTAACTAAGTTGCCAAGTCTAGCCTTGAACTTGTGATCCTCCTGCCTCAGCCTCCTGAGTCTCTAGGATTACAGACATGCACCACCATGCCTGGCTACTTGTGTGTGTGTGTGTGTGTGTGTGTGTGTGTGAGAGAGAGAGAGAGAGAGAGAGAGAGAGAGAGAGAGAGAGAGACTAGTCTCTGTTGATTATCTTTTCTCTTAAGAATGGGTCACACTTTCCATTTTCTTCATATGTTGAACAGTTCTGGCAATTCTGGTCATTATGATTGTTTAGTTGTAGAAATTCTGGATTCCGTTATGTAGCTCCTACAAAATGCTGGTTTTGTTTTGTTTTAGCAGGCAATTGGCTTGGTTGGGTCAAACTATAAACTGTGCCTTGGACAACAGCTCAAATCCCAGCTCAGTCTGTTCTCTCCTGACTGCTTGAGCATGTCTCAGGTGTGCGTGGTTCAGGACTTGGTCAGAAGCTTGGGCAGAATCTGTACACAGAATTCCTGCTGTCTCTCCTCATGGGTTCCCCCTCTTCACTCTCCAACAGCCTGGGCGGCCTCGAACTCTATCTTTTCATTCTTCAGGTCAGAATGACCCCCCTCCCGCCCTCCCTGCCACCCTCCCTTTCTCTCTCAGTACTGGGGATTGAATTCAGGGGTGCTCTACCACTGAGCTACATCCTCAGAAACCCCCTTCTTTTTTTTGAGACAGAGTCTTGCTAAGTTGCCCAGGCCGGCCTCTAATTTATGATCCTCCTGCCTCAGCCTGTAGTGGGATTACAGCCATGAGTCACCACACCGGGATTGTTCTTCATGTTTTGTTCAGTTTAGAGTTGTTATCTACAAGGGTTTGTGTGATAGGAGCTTTTGGGCTGCCCTGGGAATAGGATTTCCAGCTTTGTTTTGAACACATTAAGTTTGAGATGTCCAGTAGACATCCAAGTAAAGATGTTCACCAGCCAGTTGGATAGACGCACCTAGACTTGTGGAAAGAAATCATTTAACCTTTGACAGGGTGTAGATGGTCCAGAACGATGTGAGCAGGTAACTTCACTTAGGGTGAGTGTAGATGTATAGGAGAAGCAGGTCCAGAAAACCAGTGTACCCCAATGTTTAAATCAGCACAATGAGGAAGAATTAGCAAAGCAGACTGAAAAAGAAGGGACAATGAGGGAGGAGAAAACCCACAAGGGCGCTGTCTTAAAGTTCAAGGGAAGGAAGTATTTCAAGACAAGGGGGAATGGTCAACTGTATCAAATGCTGCTGATACTGAGCAACAGGAGGATGAAAAGTTGACCGCTGGGTTTAGCAACATGAAGGTACCCGGTGCTGCTCTGTTCAGGTGTTGGAGCCACGACCTGCTGAAATGAACAACTGAGTCCCGGAATATGGAGAAATCGTTCAAGGAATTTTAATGTCAAAGAAAACAGCAACACGAGCTTGAAGGTGGAGGGGGATCTGAGGTCAAGAGAAGTTTTTATTTTGATTTTTGGCCCTGGGAAAAATTCTACCGTGTTGGTATGGTAAAGGAGGGAGGAGTGGAGAGGGAATCCAGATGGGTTGCAGGAGAGCGCAGGATTCCGCGCACAGCTGGAGTCAGCCTTAGATGGACGGTGGGCAGCTCACTCACAGAACTGACAAAGCTTTGCCATTGCTTTTTGTCAGTCCCTTCAGTCTGCAGATTATGTTGGATAAACCTGCTGCTAAGTAATTTGGACATCTGGAGGGAGGGCGTATGGACTATGCTTTCAACTCATTGCAGTTACTAAGGCACCCGGAGGCGCTGAGGGGCAGAGGGAAGGATCCGGGAACAGACTGGGTCTGGGCAGACTCCAGAGGCACGATGGCTGCAGAGGCCCTGGGCTTCCTCCTGGGGGCAATGAACAGTGTGGTCCATATGAAAATGTCAGGGCAGTGCTGTGACCGTGCCGAGGTGTGTCTACAAGGGGCAGGGCACAGATCTTGCTCAGGAAGACCTGCAGCATCTTTCTGAGGGCAGTCTGGGATCTCTCTGTGTATTCTGCTGCTGCCTGCTTGCCTGGGGATGGAGCCCCTTGGAGATGTCACTGTGCTCCAATCAGGACTGCACTGGGTCGCCGTCTTGCCCAACCTGACCAGAGCCTCACATAGGTTCCCAAAGTGGGCAATTCTGCCCCTCTGGGGGTGCTGGAATAAAATACATACAGAAGA
>PVJS01013836.1:35000-41437 GCA_004027185.1 Glis glis
AGCCTCAGCAACTCCGTGTGTGTGTGTGTGTGTGTGTGTGTGTTTATTTATTTATTTATTTATTTATTTATTGTGGTATTGGGGATTGAACCCAGAGGCATTCTACCTCTGAGCTACACCCCCAGCCCTATTTTTTATTCTTTATTTTTGAAACAGAGTCTCACTAAGTTACAGAGGACCTCACTAAGTAGCTGAGGCTGGTCGTGAACCTGTGATCCTCCTGTCTCAGCCTCCCAAGTACTGGGATTATGAGCGTGCACCACCACGCCCTGCTATATGTATATATTTATATAGGTATATACACATATATACATAATCATTCCACTTTAAAATATTAACTCATTCAAAATGTTTTCAAACTACCATGTGAGCCAACATGTGAGTGTCTAGGCTACATGAGAAGCTGATACTCAGCTCTCCCTTCACAGCTGGCTCTGTACATGCAGGGCTAGGAGGCCCCACCTTCCCCCCACCCCTTGGTAATTAGGGATTGAACCCAAGGGCATTCTACCTCTGAGCTACAACCCCAGCCCTTTTTGTTTTTTTTTATTTTGAAACAGGGTCTCACTAAGTTGCTGAGGGTCTTGCTAAATTGCCGAGGCTGGCCTTGAACCTGTAATCCTCTTGTCCCACCCTCCCAAGTACTGGAATTATAGGCATGCACCACCATGCCCCACAGTCTCCACCTTTTACTCAAGTCTTTCCAGACAGTTTTCAAGTCCCTGCTGTAGCCAGAGCCAATTTCAGAAAATCAGCTCCAGGATCTGCAGAGGGCTCAGAGGGAGCGTGCTGGGTCTCACGCTCGTGGTTGTTGGCAGGTGGAGAGAGCACTGGAGCCTGGAATATGGGGTCCAGGAAGGCTTTGCCTGGGATCCAGCCCACCCAGGGCATCACCTTCTGTCTTTCCTCAGCCGCTGGCTTCCTGAATGACTTCAAACTCTCCTTCCCAGTGACTCTGCCTGTTTGCAAAGAACTGAGCAGAGTAATGCTTTTGTATACCTTCAGATAGAAAACATGCAAAAGGACAGGGTAAAAATAGAGTTGCTTATCATAAAAGCCTAACATCAGCACAGGATGCACAGAATCATAGACTTCCAGAGCGAAAAGAAGACTTTTAACCCACTAGTTGGCCAAATGAGGTAAACTGAGGCAGACAGTAATTTGCCTGAGGTCTCTCTGCTGGTTCACTGGCTCCCCTACAGTGTCAGGTTGTCCCCCTAGTGCCTTGGGAAAATGAGTTGCAACTTCCTTTCACCCCATTCCACAGGCTCACACAGATCAACCCACCTTTGATATAGCATAGTAGTTTATGCAAATTATAAAATTGCAGGTAGAGGGTAGGTGAGGGGGCTGGGGTGCGGAGCCCCTGGAAGTGCCTTTTCCGTTTGTCTCGGGGCTCTAGGGAATTGCCTAGGCTGGGGAGGCTGCAGGGAAAATTAGAAAATTTGCATAAAATGGAATTTCAAAAATATTGTTCCATTTAAAAATAATGTTAATGAAATATTAATAAAGCCTCGATTTATATGCAACACATGAAATAACATGAGTCCCCCAAAGTTTAAAAAATTCTTCATAATTTGAACCTGGCAGGCAAGTGAATTATAAACTGTTTATGTTATCGCTGCTTAGTGATACAACTCTAGCTAGACGATGGAAACTACTATCTGTGTTGTCAGGGTTGGTCTTAATTTATGAAAGCTCTCGATGTGCAGGTTTTCAGCATGCATCTTTGCTGTGGGATGAACTGCCTGGTCCTCATGAGGAAACTCTGTTGTCCTCTGACCTGGAGGGAACCATGAAAGCCCTCGGGAAGCAATGGGGAAGCCTCCACGGCTGCCCACCCGGGGGCAATTCCTCCTTTCTTCCTCGTTACCGGAATCCCAATTTTGTCTAGACATTGATTAACAGGGGGCTCGCACTGTGGAAGGTGGGACCAGCCCTAGGAGACAGTGGGGCTAGGACTGAGCCACTCATGATAAGCCCGCCCCCTGGATCAATGATTGATTTGGACGTGGCCACGTGACCCAGTTCGGCCCAGTGAGAACTGAGAAGTCTGCTGGGGCCCTCTAGGAAAGATGTTCACTCTGATGAAAAGAGAATGATAAATATTAAAACAACAACTGCATTTTCTTCCTGCCTTTGGACGCTGTTAACACTTGGAGATGTGGTACATGTTTTTTTGGCCATGAGGGAAAGAAAGGAGAATCATAGAGAATACCCAATATATGGCAGGCCGAAACATGTGTGTTACGGTAGCCATAAAGGGACAAAAAAGAAAATCCATAGGCACCGGAAGGGGAGGCAAATAGGCCAAAACCTCTCAGCAAGTCAGGACTGAAGCTGGGATGACATGAGGCTCCCAAGCTCAGCTCCTGAGCTCTTTCTCCCGCTCTCGGCATGTGGAGCAGAGGTGCTCAGGTGTGGGGGAGTGGAAGACCCAGAGAGCCTGTGCACGCCGAGGTGTGTGCAGGACACTGCGTGTGCCACACATGAGATCCACTGGCCCCACAGGGATGTATGGAGCCCTGTGACAATGTGGAGCCCTCCTTGGAAATCGGGCCATTTATCAATTCACTCAGCTAATTCACAACGTGCTAACTTTGGGCCACACCCTGCGTTTCTTCCTTGGAGGATGGAAAGGAGCAGAACCCAGGCTGGCTGCCAGTTTGGAGCTCACAGTCGTAGGGAGAGGAATCACGCCTGTGGATAATTAGAAACCAAAGCAGAATCAATCAAGCCCCAGGGAGAGGGCCCAGGCAACAAGGGTTTGAGGGTCCCGAGAGCCGGGATGAACAGAGGGGCTTCATGGAGGTGAAGGGCCAGGTAGTGGAGGTCTGGGGCCTGGAAGATAAGGAGAATGGAGACTTTCAGATGCAGTTTGGGACAGCAGGCCAAGGAGCTTTCGTCTTCTTCCCACACTGTTGGGAGAAGTTTAAATTCTCGGTTGTAATCTGCATTCGAATTCATGGCTTGTTCATTGCAACACAGTTTTTTTTTGAGCTACTTTGTGCCAGCACGGTTGGCAATTGGGGCTATAGAGCGGCGAAGCTCTCAAAGAGTTCCATGTCTGTACTGAGACCTATGATCAGCCAAAGACTAGGCATAAATGCTGTTGGGGGGGGGGGTTATAGGTGCTGCAAGGCTTGGCCAGAGGAGAACACCAAGAAGGTTATGGGGAATGGCAGGGGATGATTTCAGGGGGCTCAGGTTGCATTTTTAAGTAAGAATTATCCGGTGGGGAAGGAGGGAGAAGAGAAGGAAGTGTTCTCTGCTGAGAAAATATAACATGGAAAGAAAGGCTGAGAAATGAGGGCACTCAGCATTTGGTACAATGGGAGCCTGAGGCGCAGGGGGTCCTGGTGCAGGTAGAGGGTAGGAGAGGGGGCTGGGGTGATGAGCCCCAGTAGCGCCATTTCCATTTGACTCAGACTCCAGGGAATCACTGAGGCTGGGGAGGTTTCTGGCTGCTGATCCCCTCGCCCTCCACTGAGCTTTCAAGAGAGGCCCCGTCCCGGGCCAGCGCTCACCTTGTCTCTGTGTTTGGATGGCACCTCTGATCAGTCCAGCTGTCTGACTCTCTCTTAGCAGAGGAAGGGGCTGAATGAGGGGGGACTCTGCTCACCCCCTTAAGTGGATTCTTTCTGCTTGAGTTGTGTGGACACCTGGGAGTGGACACCTATTTGTCCTTCAGGGATGGTTTGGACAGGTGCCTCCTTTGTAGACAGAGCCTGAGGGTTGCTGGGGGAGGCTGACAGCTGTGCAGTGGCCCTGAGCTGCCTCAGAAGCCTGCCTCTTGCTTGTTGGGGACCATAGCCACTACCACCTTGAAGGGACTGGGGCAGCCCTCCAGCCCTGGGAAGGGGCATCAGGAACCTTGGGAAGGAAACACTGAGATGGGAGAAGCTGCAGTGGTGCCCAGGGTGCGTGATTTCACAGCTGTCCTCCAGGGCATCAGTGCTGCAATTTTCCCTCTCAGGGGACAGATCTGGAGGTTGATGACCACTTATTCCGAGTAAGTCCCTGTGGGAAGCTGGATTTAAGAACAAACTCCTGCAAAGACAGGGTCTAGGCTAAAAGCCATTTATTTGTTTACTTTTTTACTCACACATTTTTTTCTTTACTTGCTTTTCAAAAGCTATTGCATCTCTTTGAAAAGCTTTGGATAATATGGAAATCTATACAGACATAAATCCCCCACCTGGCCCCTTAGGAGTCCCTGCTACTCTTGCTTTCCTGGGATGACCACAGTTGGAGGTGGGAGGATATCCTTACGAAGTTTTTGTTTTCTGCATATAAAACTGCAGATAGCATTTGGCTTTGACTAGCTTTGTTTTGCTTTTCTTAACAAAAATAAAATCATTCTATTAAGATTGTTCTAAATCTTGCCTGTAAATCCCTGGTACAGTCTTTGGTCCCATTCAACTTACAGAGCACAGAGTGGCCACGCTGGCGAGGGAGGAGTCCTCAGTTACACGGGGCACAGCTGAATTTTTGGCCTGTCAAGGGTCATCCAGCTCAGCCAGGCCTTTCCCTGCTCACAGTCACTGTGCTGGAGGGCCAGCAGGAAGGGCCGAAGCAGTCTAACACAATGCAAGGCCATATAGACGCGGTGCTGCGTGGTCGGGGTCAGAAGGCCAGAGCTGGCAGCGAGGCCTTTGTTGGCAGTGGGGCCCCTCCAGCCACAGGGAAGTGTTTGTTCTTAGGACTCTCAGGATGGGTGGATCCTGATTTTCATTTAACAAACACCTTCTGTGTGCGCAAGGTGAGACAAACAAGAGGCCCTGCATTAGAGGCATTTGCCACCTATGACAGATGGCAGATTTGGGTGCTATCTGAGAGACCAGGAATGTTCTGGAGCTCCAAAGGAGGTGAGATCACAGTGGATGATTGAGGCCTGGAAACCAGCCACACGAATAAGGTTCCTGAGGACCACAGGCTATGCCTTGCGCTCTCTATGCCTGACTGTCCCCTCCTGCTATAAAGGGAGACAGAAGCACAGGAAGCAGCTTGCCTGGGGGTGCTGTCTGCAAAGTGGCTCGGCAGGGATTGGGTGCAGAGGCCCCCGAGTTGCACTCTGCATGGCTGCCACCTGGGTAGGCAGGTTTGGCATGCACCTGGAGATGGGAAGGGGCTGTCAACTGCTGATGGAGGAAGGCATACCCGGCCGGAGGCGCAGCTGGAGTGAAGACGCAGAGGTCCCATGGCGCCAAAACTGGCCAGCTAGCTCAAGGGGGCTGTTCTAGGGAAGGGCTGAACGGGAGCTTTGGGTCATTGTGGAGGCCTCGAGAGCCTGGGGCGGGGGGGTTGTGCTCCTGCTAGGAGGCCACAGGAATCACAGAGGGGATGGAGGAGAGGCGCAACCTGGCAGCACTGAGGAGAAACCCATGAAGAGAGGAAGGATGACAGAAGAGAAGAAGCACTCGGAGCTGATGGGAAGTGGGGCCTGTGGGAGGAGCAGGAGGGAAGGAGGGGAGGAGGGGAGGAGGAGGAGGAAGGAGCCATCTCCCTCCTGTGGGCAGAGCAGTGCTCTTGGAGAGTTGCCCAGAGGCTCCTGCTGTGAAGCTGGATACTTGGTCAGGGCTGAAGTGACCCCCTTGGGGAGCAAGTTCCTGCAGATTGACATCTGTCCTGTGCTGCACTGGACCTGCAGTGCCGGCTGCGTCCTGGGCTTGGCTGTGTGTACCCAGATGGAAGCAGCCATGTCCCTGTCTCCCCATCTTTGGAATCCCAGTGCCACTCAGTTGAGTCTGCCGGGCTGAGCTCACATCTGTCCACTCATGGCTGACCTCCCCACTTCCCATCTGCCAGAGCAGGCTCAACGTTGGCCTGCACCAAGCGGTTCCCCCAGGAACACCCCTCACCTGCACCTGGCAGCACTGTGTACACCTGCACATGTTGTCCTCTTACTTAATCTTTCTAGACTTTATTATTGTATGCGAAGTTTCACTTTATCTCCCATAGAGACGATAAGGCCTTTGAGGGCAGGGACTATATCTCACATCTTTTTTGTCTCCCTAATAACACCCACAATGGGGTTGACTCACAGAAAGCCCAGCATGCACAGAATGCTAAATGAGTAGAAAATGCCTTCCACCCACACGTGGGCCCTGGAGCCTTTGAGAAGGTGAGATCTTTCTGGCAGAAGCAGAGAGGGGCTCAGGGACAGGAGAAGTCTTGTCCTTTGGTCTGTGCACAGCATGGCTAGGGCAGGGGCTCTGTGTCCTCAAAGGAGAGCATCCTGTTGCTATTTCAGAAGCCCCCAGGCTGGTGAGGTTCCTAGGAGGGCCCACTCAGGGACACAGGAGCTGGGACCATACCTGAAAGATTCAGGGCTCCGATGAAGAGCTTTCATCGGAGAGAAAGTTCTCAAATCTCTCTCTCTCTCTCTCGTGTGTGTGTGTGTGTGTGTGTGTGTGTGTGTGTGTGTGTGTGTGTGT
>PVJS01013837.1:0-41437 GCA_004027185.1 Glis glis
GAACCCGGATCCTCCGGTCTCCACCTCCCAAAGTACTGGGATTACAAGCGTGCACCACCACGCCCGGCCATAGTCAGCTTCTTAAGACATTTACTCTGTTGTGATTGTGAAATACAAAATAAACAACTATAAACAATAACACATCAGGTCTCCATTATACAATCTATTATGTGACTGATGTTGCTTACAATAAGTGAACAACATGGGAACACATTCTGAAAAAAATTGAAACAAGGATAAGGTAAAATGAGTATAAAGAAAGGATCTCTTTATTCTCTTTGCTCAAACACATCCTTCTCAAGAAGAAATACTTTCTGACAATCTTTTTCCAGACTTTTCAATGCATTTGTTTTTGGTAAGTGTTATGTTAAATTGTGCTTATTTTTGTAACTTGCTATTTTGCATTTACAACATATACGGACAAACTTTCAATATCAATGACTGTTACTGACAAAGCTAGTCATTTATCATTATTATTATTATTACTTGGTACTGGTGATTGAACCTAAGGGCATTCTAACTCTGAGGTACACCCCCAGACCTTTTTATTTTTTCTACTTTGAAAGAGGGTCTTGTTAAGTTGCTGAAGGTCTCATTAAGTTGCTGAGACTGGCCTCGAACCTTCAATCCTCTTGTCTCAGCCTACCAAGTACTGGGATTACAGGCATGCACCCCTGAACCTGGCTGAGCTAGTCATATTTTTTATTGTTGCATAGTATTACATGGCATAAAGATATTTCAAAATATATTTGCCATTGCATTAGTGATAAATATTTCAATGTTTTCTTATTTTTGCTATTACAGTAAAACATTGAGCAATATCATTCATTTTCCTTAGGTACATGGAAAAATTCCTTGTAATAGATAAATAAAAGGGAAATGACTGGGCCAAAGAATATGTGCTTTTATACTTTGGTTATTGTATCAATCATAGGGAAACAAAGCGACCACAAGCATTAAGGAAACGAGGGATTTATTATAATGCTCAAAGCCTATGAGAATGTGGGTTGGCATTTTATTTTATAACCAGTCAAGATTTGTCCTTCAGTAAGATGAATGTTGTTTGCAGAATATAGAGTTATTTGATGGAGAATATGTATAGGAAATAATTCAAGATATTTGAAAAACAGAATAGAAGTTGATGTGTTAAGATTAGTAAAATTGACTGGGCAAAGTGGTGCCTGCCTACAGTCCCAGTACTTGGAGGGCTGAGGCAGGAGTATCACAGCTTTGAAATAAGGCTCAGAAACTTAATGAGACCCTCAGAAACTTAGCCAGAACTTGTTTCAAAATCAATTTTAAAAAAATACCCGAGAGTATAGCTTGGGGATAGAAAGCCTCTGGGTTCAATCCCCAGCTAAATAAATAAATGAATAAATAAATAAATGGTGAAATTATGAGGGTATATCATATATGTAACAGTGGTGAATAGTGGCTAAAATATTGATTTTGAATGATGGATTATATAAAAATGTGAAAGGTAAATAGATCATGAGTAAAGGTGCAGAGGCTAGAGTTCACTGGGAATGATCAGAAAGTAAAATGTATTTCAGTTTGAATGGAATGTTAACCATGAGAGGAAATAACAGAATATAAAGTCAAAGATGAACTCATATCATGAAGGATGAGGTAGGCTAAGTCCATTTTCAGGCATAAATAATAGAGCTGGAGCCAGGTATGGTGGCACACTCCTGTAATCCTGGTACTTGGGAGGCTGAGACAGGAGGATTACAGGTTCAAGGACAGTCTCAGCAACAAAGCAAGATTTTCAGCAACCTAGTGAGACCCTGTTTCCAAACAAAGAATTAACAATAAAGGTCTGGGGGTGTAACTTGGAGGTAGAATGCCCCTAGGTTCAATGCCCAGTAAACCTCCCCCACACACACAAATACTAGAGCCGGAGAAAGGGTAGTATCGATGGAAACGAAAAGCCTGGAGCTGAGTTAAGATTGCACAGACAGAATCGCCAGTGTGTAGCATGTGACAAAGTTAGAGAGTGAAGGAGAGTGACGTATGCGGCTACAGATGCAAATTCACCAGTAGTGGCTAGCCCATAAGTGAACATCTTACAACACTATAAACCGATGCCTTCTGTTTATAAGTCTGCAAGGCACTATTAAAATAGTTCAGCAGAAACCAAATGAGAAATAAGGGTTAAGAACTTTATCTGTTGTCCAGACATCTGTACCCTCAGCAAGCTGTCAAAAGAAATGCTGCCTTGGAAGCCAAAGTCACCCAAGGGGCTAATCAGCTTAAACACATGACAAAAGTCATAGACAATTCCAAAGTGCTAACAATGTTAACTAACAGAGCCGCCTGCCAAGGAGCGCACATCACTGCCAGAATAAAAACAATGCTTCCCTGGGCCCGGCTTTTCAAATTTTTTCTTTTCCTTTTTTTTTTTTTTTGGTTTTGGTTTTCGCTTTTCAACTATATTTGGAGAGGATAGCAGTAGAAGGGAATTTGAGAACACTCCATCTGGTCAGAGAGCCAAGTCCACAAAGTTTGGCCAGCTTGGGTGCCAAGCAAAGGTAGTTAAAACCCCAGTCCAGGAGCATTTGGGAATATAAAGCTCCTTCACACATCTCTTCTCAACCTCCAGCCTCCAGTTCACTTTTTTTTGTTGTTGGCTTTCTTTTCCATTTCTGGCATTGTGAAGAATTAATGACTGTTCAAAATTATATAAGGATCACTCTTCTTTCTGACTTTTGATTTCTCTGATGTTGGAGTTAAAAGCTCATAAAGGTCTTGTGTGACTTCACTTCATGGCCTTACCATTCTCTATCAGGTTTTAATGGGGAGCGGGTAACAAGCGAGCGTGAATTAAAATGTGCCTGATCGTTGCTGTGAAGCTGTTATTCCCCTGTCTTCTTGTCACTCTGTTCCTCGGTGTCACTGGTTAAGTTTTACTTCATTTCCCACACTTCTCAGCTGACAGGAGCAGGGAAGCCATGGTACTGTAATCTTGATTTCTCTGAACATGACATTTTGTGTTGGTAACTTTATTAGTAACTCTAGTTGTAGCGCTTTGCATTCATGGTATCAGGCTGGCTGATTTTATATCTTTGCTCTTCTATAAACTCTCAATGAGTCTTAATAATTAAAAATGTGGGCTTGTGAATCTTCCTGTACTTTTTATTTAAAATCGCCTTTAAGTTAGTCTTCATTTTTACATACATTTGCAGATCATATTTCCAATTTACAGTTTAAATATACATATATATGAATGAATATATGTTTACCAGTTTAAGAATAGAATACAGTCAACAATACTATTATGATGTGCATTTTTCTCTTATTAGCAACATTCTGTCAATTATTCTCCTCTATTAAAGTACTGAGTACCTACTACATGCTACACACTGTCCTAGGCACTAGGCATTCAGCAGAAAACCAAAGACAAATTGTAATCCCTTTTCTCATGGATCTTAGTTCTAATTGAGACGGATGGATAATAAATGAAATATAATATGTCAGATGGTTGTAAAGGTTACAGTTGGGGCAGTAAGTGTCAAGAAAAGTCAGAGATGGGTTGTCATTTAAACAGGGGATCAGAGAAGTTCTCGTTAATAAAATCGTGTTTGATTAAACATCTCAAGGAGTTGAAAGACCAAATTATGTGATCATGAGGTTGGAATAGCAAATTCAAAGGTCCTGTGGAGGGAGAGTGTAGTCAAGGGACAAGGAGGCAAGTAAAGCTCTGTGGTGAAGAAAAGAAAAGAGGAGGTGGATGATGAGAGAGAGAGGAGAAAGAGAGAGAGAGAGAGAGAGAGAGAGAGAGAGAGAGAGAGAGAGAGAATATATTAATGCAGGGAAGTCTACAAAGAATTATAGGGAACTATAATGGCTCTTATTCTGAAGAAGACATTGGAAATATCTAAGCCAGAGGAATGATATGATCTGACTTATGTGTGAAGGGATCATTTAGGAGAATAAAAAATCACTTAGGAGGCTCATTTAAGAGAATCAGGGGGACCACTTAGGAGAATCTCTTTGTAATGTGCTCTCTTCTGAATTTACAGAACTAGTCTGGCTCTAATTCTTGGTTTTGAAATGTCACAAAATTTAAATGTATATTTTATTTGAAAAGGGGGTATGGAATGTCAGTTTAATACTTGGGGCATGGCATCTGAAAGCCAGTGATTAAATCAAAATTCTATCTAGGACCTATATTTTTGATCTTGGACATGTCCTTTAACTTCTCTTATCCTGGATTCTTGTCTCTGGAAAAACTGGGCAAATGACTACCTATCTTAAGAATACATTATAGACATTAAATGAGATAATGCATGTGAAGGACTTTGTATAGCACCTGTCAAACAATAAGCATTAATTAAATGTTGGTTATTTTTAATTGCTAGTTAGTTTTTCTTTTCTCTTTTTTGATGTGGTATTGGGGACTGAACACAGGGGCATTCTACCTCTGAGCTACACCCTCAGTCCTTTCTAATTTTTAAAAATATTTTAAAGATCTTTGAAACAAGGTTTTGCTAAGTTGCAAGGGTCTCACTAAGTTGCTGAGGCTGGCCATGAGCCTGCGATCTTCCTATCTCAGCTTTCCAAGTACTGGAGTTACAGGCATATGCTACCATGCCTGGCAAGTTACTTTTATTATTATATTTTTAGATCATCATTTTTGATATAGTGATATATTGGGATTGTAAGCATATTACATTTTTGACAAATTGTTAATTATTGAAAAGTCATAGGCCTTAATTTTAGCAGTTACATAAGGAGTGATTTTTTTTTTTACATAAAGGCCATAGAAAGACACAAAAGAGTGCCTTTAATTGGAAGTCTAAAGAGTAGGATAAATTCTTATCTGTCATGGGGTGGTCACTTAAGACTCTTGTAATGCTCTGATTTACTTGAGAACAGACTAACATCCAGATTAGTACTGCAAAGCAACTTTGCTTTCCACTTACAGATGGGTGATAACCCCAGGCAAGGCTGCTCATCATCAACTTTACTCATTTAGTTCTTTGCCTGGCCACAATAAGGATAACCAAACACATGGTTATCCAGGAAATATTTTTGCATTTATTAACTTGTTTTTCTTTGTCCATTGGAGCTGCTATAACAAAATATCAAAATTAAGGTGGCTTAAAAACAACAGAATATTACTTTTCACAATTCTTAGAGCCTGGAAAGTCCAAGACCCAGGGACCATCTGGGAAGTGCCCACTTTTTGGTTCATAGAAGGTCTCTTCTCACTATGTCCTTACATGGTGGAAGGAATAAAGGTATTTTCTGGCCCTCTTTTATAAGAGCACTAATACCATTAATGAGGACATTATTCTATGATCTTATGACCTGCCAAAGACGCCAACACTAAATATCAAGATCGTGGGGGTAAGAATTTCAACATATGAATTTTGGGAAAATACACACATTTAGACCATAGCAAAGGCTTAAACATATGAGAATTTAGGATCTCTTCCAACCTGATAACATTTGGGGGAAATAAGGTTTAGGTTCAAATTCTGTTTCCTTTTTTATTTCACTTTTTATAGCTTTATTGGGAGTAAATTTATAACTGAGCATATGAGAAACATCCCTGAGGACCCAGAAGCCCTTTGAGGTAAGCATGGGGAAGACTTTGCTGAAGCTTAGATTATAAACTTGAAACTTACAATGGGTCATAGCAAGATAACAGGGAGAAATATGCCTATCTGAATAAGGCTGACAAATTTAAAAAGTCTGAAACTATCAAGAAAACTTGTCAGTATTATTGCTATTCTAATCTGTCAATTTATACAAAGTGTAGAGACAATGCTATGCTTGTAGGAAAAAGAGAAAAAAGTAGTGCTTTTTAGGTTTAGGCATGCTATTGGGAAAAAAAATACCTGTATTCAGAAGTAAGCTATTAGAACCAAAGAATTATTATTATTATTATTATTATTATTATTGTTATCATCATCATCATCATTATTATGTTTGTGTGGGTATGTTACCAAGGATTGAACCCAGGGAGGTTCTTCCACTGAACTACATCCAGGCTCTTTATCTAAAATTTTTGAGACAGGGTTTTACTAAGTTGCCCAAGCTAGCCTCAAACTTGTGGTCCTCCTGTTGCAGTCTCCCAAGTACTTGGATTATAGGAGTGTACCATCATGCCTAATGTAATTTGTTTTCTTGTGAGAATTATTTTTTTTCTGATATCCAAGTGCTTTTGGTTGAGAGCAGAGATATGTGGGATCCTCATTTGGGGAACTACAACTGTAATTTTTTTTGAAGTTGGGTTTGAAGCTTTACTACTGAGTAAATAGGGTAAAAGTAATATCTAGAAAAGCTAGGTACCATTTGTCTTCTTACAGAGTAGGTGTCCCCAAAATTCATGTGTTGGAAACATAGTCCTCTATGTACCTGTGTTGGGAGGTGGTGCCTTTTAAAAGATGGTTGGGTCACAAGAGATCATGGATTAATGCCCTTATAAAAAGGCTTGGAGAAGGAAATCAGCTTTTTTATGTCCTTCTGCCTTCTGCCATATGAGCGCCAAGGATTCTTTATCTCAGGAGGATGAAGTGTTTAAAGTGCCACCTTGGAAGCAGAGAAGTCCTTACCAGGTACCAGTGCCTCCATCTCAGACTTCCCAGCCTCCAGGAAGAAATAACTTCCTGTTTTCCTTTGAAAATTACTCAGTTTATGGTATTCTGTTATCATAGCACAAATGGACTAAGACACAGAGATTGCTCAGGTTAGAGATGTTATAGAGTAAGATCAGGATATTAAAATGTCCGTCTTGGATTATTCTGTGGAGCTGTAATTTCATATTTTACTACATAAGGTTTAAACTTGGAAATTCAAGTCATGCTAGGTAGAATTGCTGATTCAACATGGGTGCTGAGTCAGAAGGAAAGGGTTTGCCTGGGCTGAGGTGGAGTTTGGGTCTATCTGTGGCTGTGGTGACCATACAGGAATACGGTTTAAACCATGCGCATGGTGTCAGTCACCCTGGGCACAGGGTGCTGCTGAGCCTCTTATTAGCAGCCTGACCTTGGGAAATGGTTTTCATTTTTCTAAGCTACAGACATAGAGTAGAGCAAATAATACTACTTCATATTTTTAGTAGGGATTAAGTTAAGTAGCACACTTTACATACTTAGAACAATGCCTGGCACATGGTAGGAGATGGATAAATGTTAGGTTGTGGTGTTGTTATCATTATTATTATCAGTCAGTAAGGATTCATAAATCCTACAGAAGCAATGAAATTTTACTGGGGGATTAATCTGTGAAGAGAAGAAGTATGAATTCTCACAATATGAAATCCACTAAGCATTTGGGAATTTTAATAGGAATCTTTCAGTGTGCAAAAGTTATTTTGAGCCTTATTAATTTCTCAACCAGCTTTTTCTTTCTCCTTGGATTGACCTAACAATATGTAATACTATTTTCAAGTTTAGTAAATGGTACATCCTTGTATTTGAACTTAACATATGATTTCCCAAATATATGTTATATTTGGGAAATCATATATATTTCATTGATTAGATAAACTATTTTCTAGACTGATTGCCTATTTTTCTATAGGAATATAAAGAGTAAGTTTGACCCTCTGAAAAAGATCTTATCATCTAGATGAGAGACAGATATAAAAAAAATTCCCTTTGGTTCATTAAGTGCTAAATAGAGGTATGAATTGAGGACTTTGGGATCATACACCAAGTAACTTTGCTTGGGCACGTCAGAAACAGAATTACAAAATAATCACTTTGTGCTATTATATGGATTTGTACTTCATTCTTTAGGCAAGGGGAGCCCAGGGAGGAGTTATGAAAGGTAACAAAGTGCTATTTGTTTTTTAAAACATGTACAATAACCATAGTGACAATATGGTGATGAGGGAGAGATTCTAACCAACACATTAGTATCTGTGAATCTATCCTCCTAGTAGTATTTTAAAATAGTTTCTTGCCTAATTTCAAGATCCTTGCTATAAGAATCAAACTAATTCAAGTTATATTAGTCAGTAATCAAAATAAAAATCTGATATCTCAGTGTTACATATCCAGTACAGGTGAGTGGAAATTTTTCAGTAGGTTTGGCACACAGCTTCTAAAAGGGCCTAGTAGGGTACCAATTTGATAGTAGTCATGGCCTTGTATAATCTCTCCCCTTGATTAATTTAGCTTTAATTTGCTACAACAACCTTGAAGACAAACTACATTTGTTAATGGGTTACCAAAGTTTTTCTAACTTACTAACAGTCTCTCTCTTTGTTTTTTGTAAATATACTTTGGCACATTTTAATTATATATCATAATGAGGTTCAGAGTGATAGAAACATCCATGCATACAGCACTTGATGTGTTTCTGGTTTTGAAGAAGTGAACTGCCACACTGGAGGGCCCCATGGTAAGGACATGAGGGTGGCCTCCAGCTAATGACCAGCAGAAAAGGAGACTTTCTATGCAACAACCTTTAAGAACTTACTCTAGTCTACAGCCATGTAAAGGGATTAGAAGTAAGTCCATCACCAGTTGAACTTTGAGATGAGATCCTGACCTCCACTGACACTTTTACTGCAGTCTCATGAAAGACCCTGAAGCAGAGTATCTGGCTTCAGGGGGATTCACGACCTACACAAACTAGGACATAATAAATGTACACTGTTTCAAGCTGCTAAATTTTGGAGTGATTGTTTCATAATAATAGATAACTAATAGAGTAAAAAAAATACTGGAACATTGAGTTACAGGTCTTAAATACTTCCTTTTTATGGGTGGGGGATGGGAAGAGGGCCAGGGTTGAACTCAGGCGCATTCTACCTTTGAGCCCCAGCCCTTTTTATTATTTATTTTGAAACAGGGTCTCGCTAAATTGCTGAGACTGGTCTTGAACCTAAGAGATCCTCTTGTCTCAGCCTCCCAAGTACTGGGATTACAGACATGCCCCACCACACCCTGCTCCTTAAATGCTTCCATCTGAAAATGTCAAAAATTCCTGCTGAAGGCTCTTTTCCCAGAACTAGTCGCAAAGACCCATCTAACCACAAGAAGGTTGGGATGTGTAGGAGAGCTTAGAAAATTCATTGTGTTCAATGCTGTCTGCCATAGTTAAACATGAAAGCATCACACACATTTAATTTTTAATGAATATATGCTGGTCCCAATACTAACTCCACATGTAACTATCTAAATAGGAACTTGATGCAGTCACTAGCCAATGATTTTTTTTTAGCTCCTCTACTTTCAGTAACACCATAAAGTTAATCTAGTCTAATGACAGTAATTATCTGCATATGACAAAGTATTTTCATGTCAATTAACATTCATCTAAATTTTCTTCTCTGATAGCACTACTTTGAATTACATAGTACTAATTTTTACCTAGTATACAGGGGTTCAAGATCTTGATCAGCTCACAGAGCCAGGTTGTAGCAGAACTGGGTTTTAACTTATGACTTCTTCCTCAAAATCCTGTGCTTTTTGCTTTGTGAAGGGAACATTTTGCTAGTCAAAATGTTTTTTCAGTGGCAGCTCACATAGTGATGTCTTCCAAACAGGATGTATGCTTACCAAAGAAACCCATGCTGCTGAATACTAAAGCTTCTAACTTGGATGTGTGGTGTGACAGATGCTCTAAAATGATGGCTATTATGATTGCAATCTTTAGTCAAATGTACACTTTTAGCAATGGCAGAGCCAATGTAATCCATGCTTTAAAAATAGTTATATATCTTAAAAATAGATATATGAAGAAGGCGTACAGCACTGTGCTTACAAGGACAACTCTTGGACTTAATTCCTGGACCAGACTCAATCTTGCTGTGAGACCTTTGGCTCCACACTTGATTGACTTGTACCTTAGTCAATCCAGATGGAAAAATGGGGAAAAAGCCAGAAATCATTGAAAACCAGATGCTGCATCCAATCTGTGATTTCCTAAGTAAATGAATTACAAAACATTGTTCAAAAGTGTATGCATTTGAAATATCCTGGCAAGACATAGTCTTGTTCCACTTTTAAAAAAATAGAGGTCATCAATTCTATATGCAATGGTTCACCTTAATGACAATTGAACTAATAAAAATACTTTTGTTTGTTGAACTCACTAATGAAAAAAGTATTGCTTAACATTTGCTTTTTTGAGGGGGGCATAATTTTTCACTACTAGGAACTGTCTGTGGGAATATTTGGAATGTGTTTACCCACACATATATAATATATATTATTATGTTTATTTGTACATTATAATGATATATAATAGAATTCATTGTGAAATATTTGTACATGCACATAACATATATATGTATACATAGTAACATTTTAAACACTTAAATCATGTAATATAAATGATTAAGAAATATATTTCCTAACAAGGATCAAAAAGAAGGTAAGAGAAACACAATGCAAGTGTACATGGCACCAAAAACCATCTGCTCTTATTTTTTCATATCTATAGTGCAAACACTAAAATTTCTAGTAAATAGGATTAGAGAAAAATTATTGGTGGCATTGGAGATTAAAATCACATGCATTTCAAGATGGTTTTTGCGTGAGTCAAGTTAACATGCTGGTTTCCATGATGGAACACTGGGAACTATTTATTCTGTATGATGCTCCTGTGCTACATGGGGATCAACATTCCCATCGTGATATAATTGATCTTCCTACAGGCAAAGAACCAAAGAGAGAAGCAGAGAGTGAGGACTAAGTTTAGAAACTTGCAGACATTCCAGGTCCAAAAAACTCTGCAAAAGACTTACTGGTTTCAGAAAAGAATGAAACTCTTTCTTTCTTTTTTTTTTGTTTTTGCACAAGACATCCTAAGAAGAAAATTGGGAGTGGACAATAGTATTGTTCTTTATTTTTATTGTAATCATATATAAAATTCAATGTGACATATTTGTCCCTGCATATAACATAATCTAATCAATTTCATTCCCCAATACATCACTTTTCCCTCTCCTCTCATTTCTCCTTGGTGCTCTTGCCCTACTCTACAGTCTTCCTTCTATTTTCATGAGATTCCCCCTGTTTTCTTTTTTCTCTCTAGCTTCCACATCTAAGAGTAAGCATATGACCTTTGACTTTGAGTCTGACTTATTTTGCTTAGCATGATGCTCTCCAGTATCATCCATTTTCCTGCAAATGACATAATGTTGTTCTTTATGGCTGAGTAAAATGCCATTGTGTATATATACCACATTTTCTTTATCAAGTCATCTGTTGATGGATCCCTGGGTTGATTCCATAACTTGGCTATTGTGAATTGCGCTGCTATAAACATGAATATGCATGCATCACTATGGTATTCTGACTTTAATTCTTCTGACTTTAATTATTCAGATAAATACTGAGGAGTGGTATAGCCGGGTCATATGGTGGCTAGTCTTTTGAGGAAATTTCATGCTGATTTACATAGTGGTTGTGCTAATTTACAATCCCACCAACAATGTATAAGAATTCCTTTTCTCCCACATTGCCACCAGCATTTATTGTTATTTGTATTCTTGATGATTTCCTTTGTAATTGGACTGAGATGAAATCCCAATGTAGTTTTAATTTGCATTTCCCTGATTGCTAAAGATGTTGAACATTTAAGAAATATATTTGTACTTTGGGAGGCGGAGACCGGAGGATCCAGGTTCGCAGCCAGCCTCAGCTCTCTCTCTCTCTCTCTCTCTCTCTCTCTACCTAGTGAGGCCCTCCGCAACTTCGTGAGACCCGGTTTCAAAATAAAGTATAAAAAAATAGGGCCGGGGGTGTAGCGCGGAGGTAGAACGCCCCTGGGTTCAATCCCCGGTACCGAAAAAAAAAAAAGAAATATATTTGTTGGCCATTTGTATTTCTTCTTTTGAAAAATGTCCGTTTAGTTTATTTGCCCATTTATTGATTGTGTGTGTGATTTTTTTTGTTGTAAGTTTTTTGAGTTCTTTATATAGTCTGGATATTAATCCTCTTTCAGAAGAGTAGCTGGCAAAGATTTTCACTCATTCTGTATGGTCTCTCTACACTCATAATTGTTTTCTTTGCTATGCAGATACTTTTAATTTAATACTCTCCATTTATAAATTCCTGGTATTATGAGCATTATTGAAGAAGTCATTTCTTGCACCTATATGTTAGATTGTTGACGCCTACATTTTCTTCTAGAAATTGCAATGTTTCTAGTTTAATTCCTAGTTCTTTTATCCATTTGAATTAACTTTTGTGCAGGGTGAAAGATAGCAATCTAATTTCATTCTTCTACATACGGACTTCAAAATTTGACTTCTTTCTGCTGATATTCTGTCTTCTACTTCATCTAATCAGAGAGACTTTAAACTTTTTTTTTAAGTTTTTAAATTTGGTTTATAAGCCTTCAATTTCCAAGACTTCTGTTTGGTTTTTTTTCAGTATCTGTTTCTTTATTGAAATTTTCATTTATATCCTTTACTGACATCCTTAATTCATTCAGCTGTTTTTCTGTATTCTCTTGGAATTCATTGATCTTTTGTATAATAATTCTTTTGAATTCTTTATCCAGTATTTCATCTACTTCAATATCTTTGGAGTCATTTGCTAGTGAATTATGAACCTTAGGAGGTGTCATGTTACTTTTATTTTCATATTTCTTATATTTCTAGGTTGAGATTTGTGTATCTATTGGGATAAATTTCTCTTCCACTTTTAGATGAAGGTGTTTTTAGGGCACAGCTTTCTCTAGGTGAAGTGTTCTGGGATATCAGGTTGCTGTGAATTTTTGAATACTTTCCCAAGAGTGTTTCATAGTATAGTTTCCCTGCTAGTTCTTTGGTGATGATTCGTGTACCCTGATACTGTGCATACTGTGTCAGAACCTGAGGATCCCACTTTCTCTGTAGGCCTCACAAGACTGGAGTATTTCTTGTAGGCCAGGCATTGGTGTTGTATATGGGGTACAACTCTGTATGTCCTAAAAAGTTATGGGAGTGACCTATGTTGAGGCCCCACAAGACGTGGTGTCCACAGTCTTTGTGTGATTTCTCTTTGCTATTGCTGCAGGAGTGGTGTATGCATTGGGTCCTGAGGCCCTCCTACACATTCCTACTGGGGCCTGATCATCAGTTTGGTGTTTTGTTTCCCCTATATTTTGGTGTGTTAAAATAGTGCTAAAGTTTCAGTGGGATTAGATTGTGTGTGGAGCAAGGTATATCTCTTAGCTGGGTTGTGGGCGTGCTCAGCAGCACAGTATCTATCCCATGAACTTGTATAGTCACAGTGGATTCCCAGACTTTCATAGAAAAGGGGACATAATAACAGCAGCAAATAATATATAGTATTAAAGTTAATACCAAGTGCCTACTATGACATTTGCATCACTAATAACCATAAAAACAGGAAGGGTGGGGTTAGAAATTAACAACAGCATCAAAGAGCCATGAACTAGACATAGCATTAAAGTAAACACATGTCAACTACAACATTCACAATACTAGTCACTACATGAATGGCGGGGCGGAAATTGTATAAAGTAGATAGTGTTAAAAGAAGGTAAATATACAGTTCAGTTCATTAAAAGAAATGTAAATGAGGTAGGAAGGAAAAATAAAGGTTAGAATCTTGAAAAGAGAAAGCAAAAAAGAAGTTGTAAGTGAAAGTCCTAAAGGAGGAAACAAATTAAAAAAGAGTGTGAGAGAGAAAGATTTTGAAAGTAGAGAAAGAATAATGAAAAAGACCCTACTAACCTTCAAAAAATAAAACAAAACAGCAAAAGAATAATAAAAAGAAAATATGTATATATGTGTGTGTGTGTGTATGTGTGTGTGCATGTGTGTATACATGAACCAATTGGCAAATAAAAGAATGACACAAAAATTCTTAATAAAAATGAAATAATTGTCTCTGCTGAAGTGGTTACAATTGGACAAAGATGGGCACTCAATGCTTACTCCAAAATGCCCTTCTTCCTCTTTTTTCTTGGGTCATGCTCCCCTTAGAGGGCAATGGCTGGGGGTAATTAAACCCTTCCTCCTTTTGTGGTGTTCACCAAGCTGCCAGATGGAATGGCCTGGAACCAAAACTGGTTGAAATGTCTCTTGGCTTCCTTGCACACCAGCACACGGAAAGGTGGAGTAGGAATACCATCTATTGGAGTTTTAGGTGGGCAGACTAGCCTAATGCACTCCCGGGGCAGAGTGATGCAGACTTCTAAAAGGAAATTTCTGGAGCTTGGTATCTAGCTCTGATTGAAAATTTGGAAATTTGTAGGGCTGTATCTGCTCTGGAGAGAGTAGATGAACACACACCTAGGGCCTGGCAGATGCTGATTTCTGCTGGGCATGTGGGTCTCAAGTGCCTTCCTGGGAAGATTCCACTCACAGGGCAGGGCAGCCAACTACCCTGGGAGTAAGGGGCACACATCCCTGGACTCCAGCCCACTCCACATCCCTGGACTCCAGCCTTCCAGCTCTGCCCCTGAATGTAATTGGACTGCCTGTCCAGATTCCTGGCCCTCTTCAGCTGGTCATGCAGGCCACCTGATTCAACGGGAAATGATTTGCACTCCTCTCTCCGATCGATCTCCGACCTGAATCCCACCGGGCACCATCTCCTTAGTGTTTCGGTTGTGTTCTGTCAGGTGCGTCCTTGGCTGCTCCGGGGGCACCGACTGGGCCAATGCTGCCACAGTTGCTGGGATCTCCGGGTCCCTGAGCTGCAAGCCCCAGCCTGAGCTCCTCCAGAAGGCTCCGCCTCAGCACCCTGTTCCGGGCTGAGGAACCTTGAGCGCTTTTCCAAACGCCAGATTGCTGAGTAGCTTCCAGACCAGTTAAGTTCAGATTGTGTTTCTACTGTACAGGTATCCCTGTGCAATTTGTCTGCTGTTTCTCTTTTTCCCCTCTGCTGTGACCCCGCGTGTCATTCGCTGGGCTCCAGTGTACTCCTTCTTGTCCTCTGTTCAAAACGCCAGTGTCTAGGTCTCTCTGAGGCTCTTCAGTACTCTGCAGTACTCAATTTCGCTGAATCCCTCGGGTCGCCCGCCTCCCTGCCTCGCTGAGAAGCCCTCTGCCGACTGCTTGAATTCAAAGCCCAAAGCAACTGGAAGGTGCAGCCTTTCTCTAGGGGCCGCCTTCATTTTGCCTGGGCAGTATCATAGAGGCTTTAGCATTTTTAAGCTTACAGTTTACCTTAGGAAACAACTAGTTAGGCTAGAACAGAATTTTTTACACATTTAAACTTTAGAGAAAACAAATTTAACAGGGGATTGTCAAAATATTGACTATATTTTATTTGGTCATAAAGGAATATCTTAAAACACCCTGCAACCAACCAACCACTACTTTTTATCATCTAATTTTTTTTCTTCTTTTTGATGGTGCTGAGAATCGAACCCAGGACCTTGCACATGGTAGGAAAGTGCTCTACCACTGAACTATATCCTCAGCCTATCATCTTATGTTCTGACATTATCTGTTATTCTTACTTTTCTCATTTTTCTTTGTGTTGTTTAGAACTTTCCCTTTAATTAGTATGCACAGCCGTATTTGGAAATTAGTAATAAGCAGATTTAGTGATTCTTCAAAGCATATTCCCACATTTTTTGCATGTGATATGGAATTAATTTCAGTTTACTTGAAGAATTATGACTACTTAGTAGACAAAGGCGGAAAGGAGCTTTGATAGTGAAATCACAGAGTAGACAAAAACAGTCATAGTGCTCACAGTTTGAAATACACAATTCCAGCTGGGATTGTCTGAGAGGAACAGCTGGAGAAAATTTGTCCTCAGAGCAGCT
Source organism: Glis glis (assembly GCA_004027185.1). NCBI lineage: Eukaryota > Metazoa > Chordata > Mammalia > Rodentia > Gliridae > Glis > Glis glis. The sequence goes on from PVJS01013837.1 coordinate 15,703, forward strand.
ACCTCTTTGGGCTGAGTTGAGAGTAACATGATATATAAATTCTTAAATTATAAAAATACGATTCTGATAGTTTCCATTTTTTTCATCCTAGGAAGAAGCATTCCAGTCCAATTTACAGCTGTTCTTGCAACTATTTTGTCCTGCATCTAATTTATACTCTCACATGCAGATATGTTAAGTTTTGAAAATGCAGATCTGATTGTCATTCCCTTGCTGCGCACAGGGTAAGTTTAATTCCGCTAACACAAGTGACAACCTCTATCTAGCATCCTCCTACCTCATTCTCCACTCTCATCTGTGACTCTACCTTCCCAACCTCTTCTTCCTTCTTCTTTCTCCTTCCTTTTCAGCCATTCCAATTTCTCAGTCATTGATCATTTCTGTTAGCCTTCACTCCTCGGAGTGTTCATCTTGGTCGTGTCCTCCACCAGAAGCAATCTCCTGTCTCAAAATCTCCCAACTGAATGCTTGGAAATTTGCCATAGATGTGGCTTGACATTTACTTGTATGATTACTTAATTCAATTAATATCTCGAATCCTCCTCTAGATTCTAACTCTATGGGAACTGTATCTATTGCCTACTTAATGTTACTCAAATAGTTCAATCAACTCATTGATTGAACAAGAAGTTAACAAATAGAATCATATGTAGTATGGTATGCTTGAAAAATTCTTATGGGACCATTGGATAGTAAATATAGAGGTGATTCAGTAAGCATAAGATTTGAGAAGAACTTTCAAAATAACTATTTTCCAGTTAATGTGTGGTTAATTAGCTAGCACAGAAGAGGAAGTGCAATTGTTTGCTTATCAGCTAAAATCTGTAGTGTTAGGGTATATCACCACCTGTCTGGTAGTAAGAGCACTGAAGAAACCATAACAAAACCTGGGTTCCAGTCCAGAGTTTGGGACACTCAGTAAGATAACAAACTGATCACATCCTGACACCAAGTAAGCAATGAGTTATGTTTGGCTAGTAAAATTGGTCACTTTATGTGTCTTTAAACTGACAAACTTCAATGATTAAAATACTGGAAGTTTTGCCAACAAATCGAAGCACCTGAGAGGAATGAGTGGCCACTGTGGGTGTTGACAACCAAAGGATGTGAACAGTATTATCAAGAAGAAAATGGGTGAAATATTCTATAACTACTTCAAGGTGATTTCAACAATAAGTAGCAGAATGAGAAAATAAAACTATTTTGTTCACAGGCCAATTAAATTAGGTGATATAATTTGACCTGGTGAAGAGTTAAATCTTAGAATAGGAGTGATAAGAAAAACCACCTATAGACAGTCACCAGGTGCACACGCACACACTTCTTTCATCATTTTTGTAGCTCTCCTAACTGGGAAGCATAACCATCACTAGACATCCTCTCTGCCTTTGGTGTTCCAGCCACAGTGGTCTTCTTTCAGTTTCCCAAAGGCCCATTGTTCCTTCAGTGTCTTGGAGCAGGCTAATCTCCCCTGCCAGGAAAATCTCCTGCCTGATTATTCTACCTAATTAAATCCTACTCACCTTTCAAATCTTGGCAAAAATGCCACTTTTCCTTAAAAGCCTTTATAGGTGACCTCAGACAAGACTGGGTCCTCTTATGCTAGGCTTATAGCTTCTTATAATTGTCCTTCATAGCAATTATCTTTATTTAACTTTTATATCTCATGTCCATTTTATTGCACTCTATTTTGCATTCCTCAGTGTGAGACAGACAATTGTGCTAGAGCAGGATCTGCTGCTGTCTGGCTCACTTGGTGACCCACTGTGCCCAGCACACAGTGCCTGAATATTTATTCAGGTCAACACTGAATAAATATTCTTTAGATGACTGTATGAGTGAATTCCATAATACACACTATGATATCTGCCTATCCTAATATTCTAGAGTTCTGTTGTAACTGTACACTGACACGTTGTACCTATGTATTTTAAACCATAACTTTATAGAACTCGTTAGTCGTCAACTGTGGCTTTCTACACAGTGCTTACTGTTGGTAACTTGTATTTGCTTCTGAGCCTTTCAAAGCTCTTCCATTATGTCCTAAACATGTATAAAATATCAGTGAAATGGGTTTTGGGGTTACAAGTGAAGGTCCGATATTCAGAGTGGTTTGCTAACTGCCAGATAAGTCAACACTGTGCAGGGCCAGATCCTCCAGTAGTAGTTCACATTCCTGACGTATGTAACCCCCAGCAGAGAGAAGACCACTTTTTTGAGCCCTGCCACCGTGGCCTGAGTCAGGACTGGAGGTGTCTCAGAATGCAGGGCCCTGCATGAGAGGAATGCCAGAGGAGGCCTTTCAGAAGGAACGTCCAGAGGAAGGGCAAATCTAAGCATGAGGCAAAGATGCCGGGTCAGACCATACCCTGAAACGAAATAGGGGCTCTTAGGTCAGAGAAACCAATCAACTTGGGTGCCTAATAGGCAGGCCTGGCAAGAAAAGAGAGAAGTGAGGAGATAAGGGGTCTATGTATAGTCAACAGGGAAAAGGTAGGCATGGGCAGATTTAGGAAAGATTTTCGGTAAAAATTTTGATTTTGTTTATTTCCTGGGAGTCGTATCTGTGGAATTAACCAGGGTCTAGATCTCTCTCTTACTGATGACAAGCGCATGCTCCAAGGCTCCTAGCTAGGTGCTCATTTGTGGGGTTTTATCAGATAGTCATTGAAAAAGAAGTTCACTCACATACATAATTTCTGCTTGATTTACCAGCTCCTTTCTCACAAGCTGAATCTGACACAGAATTACAATTTGAACTTATTATCCAGCGACCTTAGGAAAAATAGTGGTACAGAATAATTATAAACAGATTTAAATTTTGTAGCAAATAGTAAAGTTGAAATCTTAGTCACTTTTATAAAGCTAATATTCCTTTAATTTTTTTAATAATCCAATGTATACTCTAATACGGACCACTTAAGTATGCATCTTCGACTTCAATGCTTACGAACGTCCTGTCATTCTTGCTTCATTTTGTGTTTGTATCAGCATTGCCTTTCAAGCATGGGGCTCATGGTTGTGGCCAATGCTAGCTGTGCAGCAGAGAAGCTGTGAGTGTGGGACTTCTTTCTGTGTTGTTCAGGATTCTCCAGAGGGGTTTAGAGGAATGAGCACACTGCCTCTTAGATGAAGGCAGGATTAAGGGATTTTCTTCAAAAGAAAGAGGCTCCAGCATATTGAATCGTGGCCTTTTGAAATGAGTGGTGCCCGGGGGCAAAAAAGCAAGGGCTGCTTGGGTGAAGCAATATCCTCCTAAGAAACACCAGCACTGTGCATTTAATAAAACAATATGACGCATTCCTGTTCCTAAGAGTTAAATGTGTCCCTGCAATGCTAAACACAAAATACAAAACAAAAAATAATGCTGTTTTGGTAGAGAAAAAATGTTCCCTCATCTATCATCCATCTATCTATCTATCTATCTATCTATCTATCTATCTATCTATCATCTATCTATCATCTATTATATCTATCTATCAATTATCTATATCTATTATCTATCTATCCTATCATTTATCTTTGTGTGTGTGTGTGTGTGTGTGTGTGTGTGTGTGTGTGTGTGTGGTACTGGGGACTGAACCCTGGGGCATCCTATCTCTGAGCTACACTCCCAGCCCTGTTTTATTTTTTGTTTTGAAACAGGGTCTGTCTCGGTGCTGAGTCTTGCTGTGCTGCTGAAGTTGTCCTAGAACCCGCGATCGTGCTATCTCTGTCATTTATTGTTAAGCCAGTCTATACCGAGTCCTCTAGGACTTCACCATGTCCTAGAATAATTTTCACATTTTTGAATGTCACATTTGCACTTTAGTTTGCATCTTTGCCAGTGAACACAGTGCTTAGTACGTAGCAGGTGTTTCATTAGTGTCTGTTGAATTAATTTAATTTGTTTTTTAGACTAAATTTCCTTCCATTCTCAACTGATTCTCCCCACACTCACCAGCTTCCTCACTAGCCCATCTATTTTTAGAGGCATAAATCACGACCATAATCTGCGGCTATGTTCCTTCCTGTACAAAATAGCACAGTGCTGCTGCTGCTGCTACTGTGGCTGTTGCTGCTGCTGCTGCTGCTGCTGCTGCTGCTGCTGCTGCTGCTGCTGCTGTGGCTATTGCTGCTGGCATCGTCCCTTTCCCCTCTGATTTGATTTGTAAAACAAATACAGTCAATGGGAAGGTAGGCATGGCATGCCGTTTTGGAATGCTTCCTTTCCACTAATGCAACAACTTTGTCATACTGCTTTGCATAACTTTACTACCTCTTAGAAGTCATGTTGAGATCTGTCATAGTGGAAGTGTGGAAGACTTGTAGGAAAGGGAGATGTTGCAATATGTTCTACTAAAAGTGTCATTTTTATCTTAAAAGTCTCTGTAGTGGTAGTGACCATCACAAAAAAAGGAGGATTATTTCTGTTCTTGTTTTTTTAATGAGGTGCAGGTAGAATAACTTATGGATACGAGAACATAGGAATTAATATCTTTTCCTCTTAGCCAATCTTTCTAGACAGAGAGGAGACAGACATTTGGTGAATTAAAAATGAAAGATTTCATTTATAATTTATTTGGTAGAAAGATTGGCATACTTCATTTGAAACTTGTCTCCCCAATATGAAACAATAACAAAGCTTACTTATTTAAGTTATATCAAAGTGAATAGAAAACTTAAAAAAACTATAGTAATTTATAATAATGGGTTTCAAAATGTATGATGAAATATTTTAAAAGAAGGTATGAAGACAAGGGATTATTTATACTTTACTACAAGTGCTGATCCTTTAATAATACAAGTGTTCACAGAACATCATGAAGAAAATAATTACTTCTTTTTGAAATTATCATGACTACTTGCTTGGAAAATTGCTATTAGTTAGATTTTCAGGAAGTGCAAGTTTATAAGTTTCTATAAATTAGTCCCTCTGAGATTTTTAGGGTATTTATAGAAAGATTCTGTGTTGGAAAAGTATTTCCAACCTATTTTTTTAAAGACAGGAGTTTGAATGCAATTTATGTTAGAGAATTTTTAAAAAATAAAGCAGGAAAGCTTTTTTCTTCTCAATTATTCTTCATTCCTTTCTGTAGATGTCACTGTAGCATAGGAAAAAGAAAAAGGACATCTTTTCTTCTAGAAATATATGACTTCTACATGCAAATGAAAGAAAGTGGTGATTTGATTTATTATGCCAGGGTTGTCATATCAACAGTAAGGTTTCCAAGCAACTAGCAGAATAAATTATTTTATAGATTTATTTGCTTAGCCTCATAAAATGGACCAAATGGAAGACACTTTTTTCCACCCATGATTATGTGGTAATTAAAAAAAGTCATTATGCAGAAATTATGCATTAAATTCACATTACTAAGAAGAGTTCAAAATGAATCATGTGAATATAATCAATGCCAAAAGACTTAATGAAGATTTGCTGCTTACAAGGAAGCATTGTTGTTTTATGTTTATATATTTTCAATAATTGGTTTCCAAGGTCTATACCAATGATTTGCATAGAGTTCTTCCAATTTTACTCTTCAAAGAGGCTAACATATGTAGCCCTCATTGCTGTGCCCTTTAAACACTGTTCAAAATGACCTTACAGAACGGCGTTGCTTATTCTATTAGACATAGTGTTTAGAATCCTCTATTTATGCAGCGTGCGCCAGTTCCTAAAAAGAATTCCAAAAAGTTACTACACATATTAGGAAATGAAGTATTTGTTTTTATGCAATCACCCTGGGGATGTTAGAGTATTGTTACACATGCAAGTCTCTATACCCTAAACAACCTTGAGCAGTTTTAACATTCCCTTTGCTATTTTGAGGGGCTGCTTATGTTTCTACTTGGGAAAAAGCCTGACTGCAATGAGCAGAGCTTGTCTTTTTCCCCTTTTCAATTTATTGAAATGTTCTCTAAGATTTTTTATTTGCTCATATTTCTGATGATATGAAATATATGATTTTCTCAGATTGCTGATGATGTATGGTATACCAACTTCTCAGCTTAGGCAAAAGAAAAAATTATCTTCATGTAGCTCTAGGACAAGATATTTTGTGTCTATCTACCATAGCCACATCTGCCAATGGAGGAAATTATTACTGTGTACTTAGCACCCCTTTTTCCTTTGCTTTGCCAACAACAATTTTTTCTCTCACTTTGTTTGGTTGCTTTTGCAAATATTATTTATTTTGGAGTTCCACAGGCTAACATAGCCAAAGAATTAGGAAAAGACCCCACATAGTAAAGAATTACTAAGCAAACTACAGCATCCAATGGGATTTTCCTATTTGAAATGTTTTATAAAAATATAGTTGTCAGTTTCCAAGCTCTATGTGGTGGGACATTCACTCTGACTAATTCAGGTGCATCTTCTCCATTATTGCCAATATCTCTTCTACCTCTATAGGTATCTCAGAGTCAGCAAGTGAAATGCAAATACTTCTTCCTTCAAATGACATTGTCCTAATATTATGCTTGCAAACAATTCGAAGTAGTGCTGTTTCTGTGCCTTAGTCCTTCTTTAGACTATGAGTATGTTCTTTCTTTTTATTTTTCAAGTCATCGTTGCCTCAGAAGAAAGAAAAATCAATTTTGAGATTCATGACATTGCTGCATATTCCCAGGCATTACAATAAACATCCTTCCTATACTGTGCTTGTTTTCTTGTTACCTGTCGATGCTCTATTTCATCTCTTCTGTATCTCATTTTCAATAGCATTCTCTTAGGCAAATATTCCCTATTATCTTTTTGGAGAAGTCAATCTATTTTCATCTCCCCTTGTCACAGAAAACAAATGGACAAATTTTCAAAGACCATTCCCCTGTTCTAGGCTTTCTATTTCATTTTACTTTTTCACATAAAAATTGTTTGTAAAAATGAGTCTTCAACTTCATAATTGAACTCACAAATGGTCACATGTGCTTTCCTGTAAACACAGAATGAGATCTGCAATTACTTTGGGAAAATAGGCAGGATATTTACAAATTCAAAGGAAGAGTTTCCTCTGCATTATTTTTTTCCTTTTCATTATCTGTTTTAGGAAATAAGGAATCTTATTTCTCTTGGGTGTCGGTGAAACCATTTTCGACCAGTGCTTGTCAAACTTGAATGTATATTCAAATCACCTATTGACCTTGTTTCAAGGTATTTTCTGATTCTGTAGCTTTGGGGCTGGGCACCCAAATACCATATTTCTTTTTCTTTTTTTTTTTTTTTGCGGTACCAGGGATTGAACCCAGGGGCGTTCTATCTCCGAGCTACACCCCCAGCCCTATTTTTTATACTTTATTTTGAAACTGGGTCTCACGAAGTTGCGGAGGGCCTCACTTAAGTAGCTGAGGCTGGCCACGAACCCGGATCCTCCGGTCTCAGCCTCCCAAGTACTAGGATTACAAGCGTGCGCCACCACACCCGGCTCAAATACCATATTTCTAACCAGCTCTCAGGTGATGCCCATGATGCTGATCTGGAGACTACATTTTTTGTAGCAAGGCCACAAAACATTTGTACTTTGCAGTTGAAGAACCCGAATCCTGGAGTGCTAAACGAGTGTACCAAACATTTTTTGCTAGTTTACTACTTAACCTAGAACTTCAGTGTACCAAAACAAGAAGGAGCATGCGTTCTTCTGTGCAGGTTGTATGAAGAGATGGATGATGCCCATTCTGGTCAGTTCCTTTTCCCCTTCTCTTTATAAGTGGATTAAGATTGTTTCCTCAACATGAAAGTTCCCATGTTTATTCACCAAGAAAATTGACATTGAAGAAAATTGAAAAATTGAAATACAATATTTTTAAAGCTCAAGTCTATCATTTTCCTTTAATCTTGGAGGCAGAGGTTTATGGAAAATAAGAAAATTAATCTGAGAGCAATCATATACTATTTGATAGCAAAGGCAGGAATATTTTAATACTGAGAACCATTGTTACATTTAAATATGAGTTTTTTTAATATGCGATTTCCAATAGTAAAATAAATGCAATAAAACAGATGGGATTAGACACCGATGGTGCAGAAATTAATTTTCCTCGATGATTCATTTTGCTGGCAGGGAAAAACCAATAATTTAAAAACATGAGTGTTGTTCTCAGTGACTCAAGGGAAACTTTGCTGTTTTGAAAATAAAACTCTTGAACTGAGGAGAATCTACTGACTGACTCCTTCTCCAATCTCTAGGTTTTCTGTTGCTTTTTAGTATTGCTGTGGTCAGGCCTAGGCCTTCTTACTCCCTTTTTGCTTGATGTGTATTACCTTTAGAATGCTTTGGTTGGTCAATGGGGATGATTTCATTATATAAAGTAGAAATGCTCTCTGGATATGCTACGTGAAATTTGTTAGGACTTTGCACCCTGGTAACCTTGGGAATTGGCATTTTCCATTCACCGTTAAATGATACATACTCTTAGTTCTAAAACATGAACGTTCATAAGAGATTGGCATTTCCAAGATGGATAATTCATTTGTCATAGTGAATAAAAAAGTCATGCCCCTGGATCATGTGGTATCATGAGTAAATGTGGAAGGAAGAAGGAATTGTTGAATGGGAACCAAGGCAGTCAGTTAAATATTATGAATAAAGCTCAGTTGAAACTGGAAAAGGCAGCCTTGAAGCAAAGCTAAAGTAGGGCTATTCAGACAGGAACAGGGAAACAAAGCAAAGCAAATCTTCAAAATAGGGTCCATTTAGGTACAGACAGGAACATGTGGAACCTTGCTTATTTCACAATTACCAGTGAGTGGCTTTCCAAAGGAGGATGCAAGATCTTATTCTGAGTATCAGTGAGATCAGAAAATGCCTCTGAATTGTATCAGAATTTGTATATATAGGGGACTTCTGCTATGGAGAAAATGTGACTTTTTAATAAATTCTCCTCCTCCTCCTTCTCCTCCTCCTCCTCCTTCTTTTTCTTTTGAGATGGGGTCTCACTGTTCCTCAGACTGGTCTTAAATCCCTGAGTTCAAGTGATCCTCCCACCTTAGTCTAACCAAGTAGCTTGGACTACAGATGTGCATTGCCACACCCAGCTTTTAATAGATTCTTTAAGGGGCCCATGACTACAAGAAATTAAGGCCAATGCTTTATAGTAAAATTCAGTACCTCATATGATTTGGGGAAGAAATTCTCCTTGGTCCCATATGCACTTTGATTCAATGTTTAAGATTATTCTACTGTGCTAAAAATGCAGAAATCAACATGTCTTGCTACAGAGATAGAGCTTACTTTATGCTTAAGACCATGGACCTCTTATATTTAACTTAAGACAAAACAGATCAGTTCTTAAGAAAATTTGTATAAAATGTTTTCTGTGGATATGTTGCAAGTATAAATTTTAGAAATGTGAAGATTATCATTATCAAGCTCCAAGAATATGAGGCATGTTACACATTACCTGTTGCTACAGTCAAGAAGTAGAATTTTACTTAAATAGTGTTGATATTGAAAATTAAAATAGAAAGTAAAACATAGTTTGGAGTAGGCATAGGGTTTTCTGCACAATTATAATTAACTAGTTTGATTTGTTTGAATAATCAAAGAAATACAATTTTTCTCATTTTAATAGCTCTTCTAGACATTATACTCTCATTTATTTTTCTTTCTGGCCAAGTTTAACCCATTCAAATACATTTATTAATTCATTTGTTCAACAAATATTTCTTGAAAGTCAGCTTAGCATATTTCCCCCAAACCTAGTGAGTTGGGAAAGTGACATTTCAGTAAGTAAAATTCACTGCTTCTTCCCTGAAGCATATTATAGTTTATTTGTGAAGAACATTATATATATTAACTAACTATGTGGCAGAAAGTGTATGATTGTCATCTTGGGGCAACAGAAAGCAAGTATAATGGATTTCATTCAGTGTTGGGATTCTGTGGAAAGGGTCTATAAATTAGGAGGAGTTTGGAGAATGAATATCATTTGATCACCATGTAAAATATGTTCTTCTTTTCTATGTTGTTTACTGATTATCTTGTTCTCATGAATTTCTAAAGATTCACATGTATTTTACTGACTTTTTGAAGGAATCAGTTCATCTCTCTTCTTGAGGTTATGAATGATGGTTAGGGAGGTGATAGCATATAGATCCTTAATATAAATGTTACCCAGAAGGCAGCCGTCTTCACAGCATGAATTAGAATTAACCGAACAAGGCTTTCGCATTCCATTTCCTCATCTACAAAGTGAAAGTGTTATTTCTAATTGAACACAAATACAGGCATATCTAGTTTGACTGTATAATAAAATGCATAATACTTCATTGTCAATTTAGTCATGATCAGTGGGTCAATTTGTCTTTTTTTATTCATCATTGGTTCAATCAACAACTGACTTTTGATTACCTTCACTGGGCACTAGGGATATAAGTGCTGAAGCCACATATCTCTGCTCTCACTGACTTTAGCTTTAGTTAGAAGAACTATGCAGTAGGCATCACAATACCTGACTTCAACTATACTATAGAGTCATAGTAATAAAAACAGCATGGTATTGGCACAAAAGCAGACACATAGACCAATAGAGCAGAATAGAAGACTCAGAAACAAATCCACACAGTTATAGCCAATTGATTTTTGACAAAAGAGCCAAAAACATACACTGGAAAAAAGATAGCATCTTTGACAAATGGTATTGGCAAAACTGGTTAACCACATGTAGAAAAATGGAAATAAACCCCACTTTCTCACCCTGCACAAGAGTCAATTCAAGATGGATCAAAGACCTGGAAATTAGACCAGAGACCTTGAAGCTACTTGAAGAGGGCATAGGTCCAACTCTTCAACACATAGGTACAAGCAAAAACTTCCTCAACAAGACCCTAAAGACACAAGAAGATCAATACGTGGGATTGTATTAAACTGAAGGGCTGCTGTGCAGCATAGGAAGCTATCAAGAACCTCAACAGAGAGCCGACAGAATGGGAGATTTTGCCAGCTACTCCTCTGATAGAAGACTAATATCTAGAATATACAAAGAACACAATAAACTCACCACTAAAAACACAAACAAATCAATAAAAAATTGGGCAAGTGAACTAAATAGGCACTTTACAAAAGAAGAAATACAAATGGCCAATAAATGTATGAAAAAATGTTCAACATCATTAGTAATCAGAGAGATGCAAATCAAAACTACCCTGAGATTTCACCTAACCCCAATTAGAATGGCAATCATTAGAAACAATACACAATAACAATAACATTACAACAATAACAAATGCTGGCGAGGATGTGGAGAAGTAGGAACTCTACTGCACTGTTGGTAGGATTGCAAATTAGTGCAACCACTTTGGAAAACAGTGTGGAGGATCCTCAGAAGATTGGGAATGAACCTACCTTATGACCCAGCAATACCACTTCTAGGTATCTACCAAAAAGAATGGAAACCAAACTTACCAGACTAATGCATGTGTATCTATGTTTATAGCTGCACAATTCACAATTGCCAAACTATGGAACCAGCCAAGATGTCCATCAACAGATGAATGGATTACAAAACTATGGGATATGTACACAATGGAATTTTATGCAGCCATCAAGAAAAACAAAATTATGTCATTTGCAGGGAAATGGATGGAATTAGAGAACATTATGCTTAGTGAGATTAGTCAGTCACTAAAAGGGAAAAGTCAGATGCTCTCCCTAATATGCGGAAGCTAGGGAGAATAGCGCATAGGAGAGACTCCAGACAAAGATAGAGAAAACCCCAGATGAGTAAAGAAGATGACCTAAGTGAGGGAGATAGGAGAGGGGAAGAGGGAAACACCCTAATGCACAGGATGTACATACACAAACTTATCAAAGTCAACTACTATGCTGAGCACGAGAAGGAGGGAAAGGGGAGGGAATGGGGGTGGGAATTGGGGGAGGGCTAATTGACCTATGTGTGCATGTATACTTTTACCACCCTGAAACCCATCAAGATGTATTATTACAATGCACAAATAGAATAAATAAATAGATAAATAAATAAATATTCAGCATTTGAGGCAAATGAAAAAAGAAAAGAAAAGACTTGATAAGAATAACTGCTAAAGAGGATGAAAAACAGATTACTAGGTTAGAGAGTTGGGGATGGGGATTTAGGTGGGTGATTGGTTTATAGAGTTTTATAAAAATAGATGTTACTGAAGTTGTACTCTCATAAAATAAAGGGTGATCCCTATATTTCCATATGTAGATTTCTAGGCTGAGTGGACACTGATCTTTAAGCTTTAAGGTACCTGAAAATCATGATAATCTGGTTATAAGAGCAGGTTCTTGAGCATCTTCCTGGATAAATTTTATTTATTTTTATTTAATTATTTTAGCTTTTGAACCCATATGATACACATTTTAGTAAAATCTAGTACATACTCCTTGAACAGTTTAAATAAAACAAAAAATGCCACCTAGTGAGGTTCTAGTTCATTAAAGAACTGTTGGATAGCCATGGTTTTGGCTAAGAGACTAGGGATATCACTAAATCTATTAATAGTTTTTTTTTTCTTTCAGATCCTACTATTTTTTTCTAGTGATCTACTCTCATTCCCTCCATAAAATCTATTATTTTCTAAGACAAGTTCTTTCCACCCAGAGTGAAAGAATGTATCCATGTCTAGATGAATGGAGGTCTTTTAGTAGGAACTGATCACTGATTAAAGGTCCAGTAGTTAAAATATGAGGAAGTACAAGTCTTCTTAGCTAAAATATTTCTGTCTTTCCCCAAATGTTAGGGGGGTTCTTTTGCCTTTCAAATCAATGTCTCTTGGTAGAGTCACTTCTTCCTTCCTTCAAATGATCTCTTTCTTTCTCACCACTCAATAGTTAACCAGGCATTGACAGATTCCAAGCAAACTAAGATTGGTTTGCACACAAAGAAATAGAGGAGCAGGAAAGAGATTAATATATTTACCAAGATCTCATAGGTATGAACCAACCAAAGAAAGTAACAGAAAAACTTGAAGACACTAAACTTCATAGGGAATCAAGGGCTCAGGAATAAGAACATATGCATTTCCATACCTGTGAATTTGTACATCTATCTTCGTAAAGATTAAACATAGTCTTATGTTAGAGAAATCCATTTATGTCGATGTGGTATAAAATACTGGAAAATAATCTAAGCAAATATAAGAATTATAATTTGAGCTTGGCTTTTATATTAATTTAGCCTGGGATAGAAAGTTTACAGGAAAGTATAACTACATCTTCCCATCTGGCCTAGGAAATTCCTTTTGTTCACTGGTGAAACCATGTCAATATAAAATATATTTACTCTTTTTGAAAATGTCAATGGCTATTATTAAGTTAATTAAGTTTGATTTGATTTTGCCATCCACACTTTCTTTAGTGTCGGATTACAGTGTTTATGTGCCACACCTGCTTGCTCATCCAAGGCTGTTAGTGTACATTGCTTCATTGCCGTGGACTATATAGTGAGTATCTGACAAGTCAGATCACACCAGGCCAAAGGGGGCAGATGATCTTCAAGGCACTTTAGGAAGAGACTATTTTCTCTTCTCACTATATCGGAAATTTTCCTGTTGTTGAACATGGGCAGAGAAAAGCAGACAGGGTTCTGCATTTTTGGGGCACATATTGAGATGATTGTAGCATATTTGCATGCAGAAAAAAAAAACAAAATCTTTTCTGGATTATCCCATACTTGATGGACAATAATATGTCTAAAGGATTAGAAAATATGTAGCATTAAACATTGGCTTGAATAATTTAGTGAATTTGTGCTAGACTTTTTTGGCTGAAATAAATATGTAAGAAACAGTGGTGATTCAAGTGACTTGATTTTTCTATTTCTTGGAAACAACAAAGAAATTAATGGTTATACATGATTACTTGATCTCTGTTCATCCCACTAAGGCATTAAATACTAGTCAGCTTAGAGTCATTATCTGAGATATGAGTATATTCTTGGAAAAATCAAACTTACTGTCAATCCAGGTATTTTACTGCACATTAACACATTTAGTTTTTTAATTAAGTGCTTTTCCCAGTGTGACAGAATAAAATACTATAATTACTAATAGCTTCCAGGAAACACATGAAATTGTATTAGATACAAAGGTAAGGTATTAGTATAAAAGATTACCTGCCTCTATAGGATCAATATGGGTAATATTTCTCTGTTTTCATATATAACAATGGATAGGACTTAAACTATTTACAATCACAAATGTTAACAGATACCTTTAGTATCATAACTGCTGTGTTTGGTTAGATATAACACCAACTCATGTATTTTAATTGTAAATCTCTATTGGATGGTAAAATGTAGCCACAGGAGCAAGTTTATTTTGATCATCTTGGTAAAACAGTTCCTTATTTTAGAGGTGGTAAGAAATGAACATCATTATCTGAACATTTCCTCAGGACAGATAGGGGTTTTCATTGCTCTATGTATTCTCTTTAGATTAGAACATCACACCAAATTCTGCTATATAGCAGAATGTTTCTGATTTGTCATTTAACCTCCCTGGGATTCAGTTTTTACTTTATTTTAAGATGAGAAGGTTAAATCAGCATGGTCTTTATGGTCCATTACTGTCCAAAATATTGTATAAATATTGATATCGACAGAAAAGTTTTGCTAAATATGTTTGTGTACACATGTGCATGTTTTCTGGCTAGCATATAGTGATTTTTAGAAATGCTACCAGGAGAATTTTTAAATATTTATAAAATGCATGCATTTCCTATATAACTTTTGAAAGAAGCGCAGAAAATAAACAATTAAAAAGTGGTACTATTTTAAAGAAAGCAGTTTTGTAACTAGTATTTTCTATGGGCTTTAAATAATTGTGGTATTTATTAGAACTTATTCTAAAATTATTGTTTGTATAATCTTAACTTGTTACAAAGTCTGATTTTATTTTTCTTATTTATTTATATATTTATTTATTTAATTTATTATTTTTGTGGTGCTGGAGATTGAACCCAGGGGCATTATACTTCCAAGCTATACCCCCAGACTGATTTTTTTATTTGAAAACAGGGTCTCCTAAATTGCTGAGAGCCTCACTAAGTTGCTGAGGCTGGCCTCAGCCTCCCAAGTACCAGAATTACAGGTGTGGGCCACCATGCCCAGCTACAAAATCTGATTTTAAATTTTAGTGATATCATAGTGTCATGGCTGCTTGGTTTTTTATAATCTTGACTTATTAAAAAGCCTCATTTTTTAATGTTAGTGTTATACATATTGTTACAGCTGTTTGGACTTTAAGTATCCCTACCAAATCATCTGCTTCAGCAATACTTCAGACAGGAATTAATGCCCTTATTTTCTAGTAGGCAACTAAAGCTCAGAGAGGTCAAAGGGCTGTCCATGCTCACTTACTTAATAAATGGAAGTGAGTAAATGAAGGAGCTCCACTATCTCTGTGATGTTCTTTTTGTTACCCAGCCTGTCTCTCAGAATGAATAACTAATTCCCAGTGAGAGGCAAGGAGAGATGGTTGGTATAAATGTTGAGACCAGAGACTAAAGGGACCAGTAATGGCATTCTCAATCCAAATGTTTAGATTACATATTTTGGGTAGGAAGGCAATATATTGATTCAGTAGTAGCTGTAATTAAGGAAGGAAACTACTCATAACTGTTTTACGAAGCATGCAACAACAAATAGGAACATTATTTTTTGTAACTGAATATATAGTCTAAGTAGATTTTATCATATAAAGAAGAAGGCAAAAGCCCAGGCAAACAAATCAACCCTAGAGGATAAAGATGCGTATGTTATATAAATGCGACTCGCTTATAATGTCTGTTTTAAACTGAGGCATAATTGACATATACTAAACCATACATGTCCGAATTATACAATGTCAGGTTTGGTATATGGACATACCCATGAAACCATCACTACAATAAAGACAGTAAACATATTGTTTATCACCAAATTTTTTGTGTGCTCCTTAATAATCCCCTTTCTCCTCCCTCTTCCCAACTAAACAACTGTTTATCTGCTTTCTGTCATTATTCAAGTTTACATTTTCTGTACTATCATATAAATGATTTACTGGAGTAGGTAATCTTTTTGCCTTTTTTTGGAAGTATCAGTTGGTTAAAGATATTATATTGTTTTTTATATTGCTTGTTTTTCTGTGTTGGGATTTGTCCATATGTTGGGATATATATCTTTTCTGCTTTTATGTGGTATCTGGTTGGTATTCAACTTTCTTCTGTCAATGTGACTTTGAGTATTGGCTTGTTGTGTAATGTTGAATTTATTTCCAACTGGACTCTGTAGTGTAATCTCCTTGAAATGTCTTCTGTTGTGATTCTTAGGTATGGGAACAGAGTGTACTATATCAGAGCCTGCAAATCTTGTCAGAGTGGGGATGCACCGGTACTTCAGGCAGATGTGGTGAAAGCAGCAGTGTGTGTGGGATGTGCCTCTTGGATTACTCCTGTTTTGGGAGTGGTAGCCCCTATCAGTAATTGAAGATTTCCATAGGTACCCTTGAAAGCTTACTTGAAAGCGACTCTGATGCCGGTCGCTCAGTTGTACTGAAGGGCCCTGAGCTCTTGTCCTCTGACTGGAGACTGGTGCAAAACTAGGAACTTCATAGCCGAGTGTGGTGGCGCACGCTTGTAATCCCAGTACTTCGGGAGGCAGAGACTGGAGGATCTGGGTTTGCGGCCAACCTCAGCTCGCTCTCTCTCTCTCTCTCTCTCTCTCTCTCTCTCTCTTTCTCCTTAGTGAGGCCCTCTGCAACTTCGTGAGACCCAGTTTCAAAATAAAGTATAAAAAATAGGGCCGGGGGCGTAGCGTGGAGGTAGAACGCCCCGGGTTCAATCCCCAGTACCACAAAAAAAAAAAAACAACAACCTAGGAACTCCGTATGGAGGGAGAGGGGCTGGCATCACAGCGCTGTGGCTGCAGTTGATGCAGGGGATATGTGTAGATGTGTCAACGACCATTGTGTCTTATCTCCTACAGTAATTGTGGGGTATCTGTCCAGGAACCCGACCTCAGCCTCCCCCTAGCTGTACCTGTCTGAAGATGGGTCAAGAGCTGGTGGCTCACGTCCCCCCTTTTCTTTAAGTAGAAGTGTCCACCAGGGTTAACTCCTCTCAGCTGAGTCTGACCTAGAAGCTGAGTACTGGCCCAATTCCATGAGGCCTAGAGCTTAATTTCCAGCACTGGAAAAAAAAACAAAACAAAGAAGGTTTCAAAATGTTAAAAATGAAGATATAAGAAAATAAATAAAAATAAGAAGGATCATAAGGAGAAATAATGAAATGGAAATAAGGGAAAAAATGAAAAGGAAGACTGGAAAATAGCAAATTAAAAAAAATGCCAGGCATGGTGGGGCACACCTATAATTCCAGTACTTGGGAGCCCAAGACAGGAGGATCGCAGGTTCAAGGTCAGCCTCAGCAACTTAGTGAGACCCTGCTTCAAAATAAAAATAGAACAGGCTAGAGGTTTAGTCCAGAGGTAGAATGACCCTGGGTTCGATCCTCAATAAAAAATTAAAATAAAATAGAACACAATTAAAGTAAGCATAAGATGGAAAATAATAAAAAATAATAAAAAATAGGATATATGGAAAAAAGAATGAGTCAAAATTCTTCCTAGTCAAGATGCTTGGAAACGCAAGCAAGGGCCACTAATTATGAGCTACACTAATCTCATGTTCTCTTTGGAATTTCTTTTTTTTTAACATACTTTTTTTTGGTGTGTTGTAGTCTCACATCACAATGTAGTTCAGAGTGATAGGGACATACATGCACACAGCACTTGGTGGGCTTTCTATGGTTGGAATATGTTGGGGATGAAGCTGGTGGCGGGTCATGGCTGCAGCACGGCTCTTGCCAAACCAGTTGGTGCAGAATGGAAGCTATGCCAGGCCTTTCTCTCCCAACGGGTTAAGGTGGGACATTGGCTGCACAAGAGGTGTATTCTCTCTGGAGATTTTTAGTCTGTGCACCAGGGGCTGGCCAGTGTTAAAGCCTCTGAGGGCAGGGGGAGTAATTGAAGCACAAAGTTCTATTTTGGAAAAGGGGTTGTGGAAACTAAGTGGTCTGCTACTGTCAGCCCTATCACCTGTGGACCTGGCCCCTGTGCAAAATCACACAACAGGGTGTCATTCCCAGTCACAGGGCAGGTTCGCTGACCACTGATTCCAGAGGGCAGGGTGCCACTCCTTGTTGCAGCCTGTGCTCCCTGCAGCATGCAGTCCTCAGTGAGTCTGTGTCACAGACACTCCCAAGTCAAGAGTGTTTTGTGTTCCTCCTGTCTCAGCCTCCCAAGTACCCATATTACAGATGTGTGCCACCATGCAGGTGGAGGCCAACCTCAGCAACTTAGCAAGACCCTGTTTCAAAATAAAATAGGGCTGGGGGGTGTAGCTCAAATGTAAAATGCCCCTGGTTTCAATCCCTAGTACCAAGAAAAAAAAAGAGTGTCTTGTGTTTCTCTGACCTGTCCAGTCAATATCATGGGGAAGGTATGGGCACTTGCTTATGACAGATTTTCTGACCCCAGAGCAGGACAGTCTTAGACAATAGCACCCTCTCAAGCTGGCTCCTGGTGATCACAGTCTGAGGGCTCACTGAGAGATGCAGTGAATTTCTTCTCAACAGCCAGCCTGTCGGGCAGTCTCAAGGTCACTTATTTTCTCCTTTTTATACTCTTATTCATGCATTGCAATTACACATCATAGTGAGATTCAATGTGACACAAGCACACATGCACACAGCTCTGGGTGTGCTTCCTTCTGCATCCCACCCCGCTACACCCTCTTCCCTCCCCATACATGCTAGTGTTCAAGCCATGCTTTGGCAATACATAAATGGATTATTACCAGTCTCTAGCAGGTAACTTATTTATTTAAGCTGTTTGCCCACAGCGTGCAGCCTTCTGTACCCTTTCACCTTTACCCCTTTGGAAGGGAGAGTCACCCTCCTGCCACTGATGCTGGAAGCCAGGTGATGGGTATTCTGTTTCTCTTGCTTTATTATTCTCCCTACTTTCTGGATTTCACCCGAATTTATTTTCTCTGCTGTCAATTTCCAGTGGGCCTCCATGGCCACTCACCTGTTCAAGCAGTCACACACATTGCTTTGTTTCTGTCCCATGGAGGAACAGACCTGCTCTTGGCCTCTATTCTGTCATTGTTCCAACTCCTACATGTCTATTTCTTGACACTGTTTTGTTCCCTTAATCTATTGATACCAAACATCTATCTTAATGTTATAATGACAATACTCCTTTTCTTAAAAAAAAATTTCCTACCCCTGACTTTTTTGAGGTTTACTTGACAAATGAAAAAATTGTATATATTTAAGGTCTAGAATAGGATGTGACACTGTGAAACCTCATGTAGTTACCATCTGTGTGTGTCTGTCCACCTATGTGATATGAACACTTAATATCTATTCTTAGCAAACGTCAAGTGTATAGTCCAATGTTATTATCTACACTCACCAGACGATTAAATAGATCACCAGATATAGCAGAACTAAAACTTTGTACCTTTTAAGTAACATGTCCCCAGCTCCTGCCATCACCATTCTGTTCTCTGCTTCCATGAATTTGACTTTTTTCTCTTTTTTCTTTTCTTTTTTTATTTCTTGGGAGTAGGGATTGAACTCAAGGTCATTCTATGTCTCAGATACACCCTCAGTTCTTTTTATTTTATTTTTTATTTTGAAATAGGGTCTCACTGAGTTACTGAGGCTGGCCTTGAACCTGCGATCCTCAACTGCAGGTGTGTGCCACTGTGCCCAGCTGTATTTGACTTTTTAAAAATTTTCACATATGTGAGATCATACAGTGTTTGCTTTTCTGTGACTAGCTTATTTCACTGAGTCTAAGGTCCTTCAGTTTCATCCATCTTGTTGCACTTGCAAGATTTCCTTCTTTTATGACTGAATATTCCAATGTTTGCATATGTATGCATGTGTGTGATTACATGCACACACATGCACACATATATTTACCTTACATTTTATTTTCCATTCATCTGTCAAGAGACACTTGGGTAATTTTTACATGGTGGCTTGTGAGTAATGCTGCAGTGACCATGGGAATGCAGATATTGTCGCAAGATCCTGATTTCATTTCTTCAGAATACGTACCCAGAGGTGGGATTTCTGGAACATGATAGATCAGTTTAAATATTTTGAGGAACTTACATACTGTTTTCTACAATGTTTGTACCTGGCACTTCTTGATTCCTGTAGTTTTGTGTCAAGCCCCGAAATCACATCATGATTATCCTCTTTCTCTTCATTTTTTTTTCAAAGTTGTTTTGGTTATTCTATATCTTGAATTTTTGTATGAATTTTAAAATTGGGTTATTAGTTTCCATAAAATGTCTGTTGTGATTTAAATTCATATTACAATGAATCTGTAGTCAATTTGAGAATACTTGTCTTTAATGTACTTATGGCATTAATATTGAAATATAACCCATGAAGCAGTATATTTTCTTTAATTTCCCTCAAAAATCTTTTGTAGTTTTCAGTATAAAGATCCTCAGCATATTTTGTCTTATCAAACTGTACATTTTTTCTTTTAATTTTAGTTTCCAATTCTGCATTTTAGCATATAGAAATGCATCTAATTTTTAATGTTCATTTTGTATCTGCAAGTGAGAAGCTCAATAAACTTTGCTAAATAAATATTGTTAAACTCACATATCAGTTTGAATAGCTTTTAAATTATAGTTTATATCAGTTTTCTGCATATATTATAATGTTGTCTGTGAATAAAGACATTTAAAAATTCTTCCTTTATCACATAACTAGGGTCTTTTATTTGTGTCTTGCCCTACTGGGCTGGCAGACTCCTCCAGGATGTTGGTAAGCAGTGGTGAGAGCAGACGCCTTCCCTGTCTCTCATCTTAGGGGTATGCTTTCCATCTTTCAGCAGTAAGTAGGAAGTAAGCAGTAGGTTTATCATGGCTACTTTTTATTAAACCCAAGAAGTTTTCTTTTGTTCCTGGATTTTTGAGAATTTTTAACAAAAATGGATATTAAGTTTTGGCCAAATGCCTTTCTGTTTGTGGTTTTAGGGTTTACAATAGTCATTGTTATTTGTCACAATCTAACTCTTAGTGATATTATATCATCTCACATCTGTTATAATAACTCTAATTTCTTAGTTATTTGATTCCCAGTCTTCTTAGGGATGTTCTAACAAAATATCATATTCTGGATGGCTTAAAACAAATTTCTTCTCTTACAGTTCTGGAGACCACAGTTTCTTTTTTCTTTCTATTTTCTTTTGTAAAGCATAGCAAATTTATTAAATAAAAATTTTTTTCCATGTTAGTTAAGTCATCCTTTATTTCTAGAATCTCCATGTATAGGAAAAAGGCGCATACATATTTTATTTAGTGATTTTCTTGAGAAACCCAGCATTCAGCAAAAAGTGTTGTTAGCATTTAAAAATTTTTTTTCTTGGTACTGGGTGTTGAACCCAGGTGTGTTCTACCTCTGAGCTACACGTTCAACACTATTTTTTTTTAAAAAAGGTTTCCATTAAGTTGTAGAGACTGGTCTTGAACCTTCAATTCTCCTGTCTCAGCCTCCCAAATATTGGTATTACAGGCATGCGCCACCATGCCTGGTCACCATCCCATCCATTAATTCTTGTTTTAATTTCCTGAGTTTTCAGGGTCTTACTGAGGTAGTTTCTACCACTGATATTCTTATTATTTGTGGAATTATTTTTAAATGATATATAAAAACATAAAAATATATATATTAATGAGATACCATGTAATGTTTTAAAACATGTATACATTGCATAATGCTTAAATCAGGTTAAACATACCTATCTTCCCAAATATTTAGTGTGTGTGTGTGTGTGTGTGTGTGTGTGTGTGTGTGTATTCTACTGGGAATTGAACCCAGGTGTATTCTACCACTGACTTACAACCCCAGCCCTTTTGTAATTTTTTTTATTTTAAAACAGGGTTTAAGTTACCACACGCTAGTCTTGAACCTGTGATCTTCCTTCTCAGCCTCTCAAGTACTGAGATTACTTGGTGTACCACCATGCTTGGGTATCATTTCTTTATGATGAAACCACTCAAGTCCTTTCTTCTAACTTTTTGAGATATACAGAGTATAATAGTTGTCTATAGTCAGTTTATTGTGCCATAGCAAGTCAGAACTCCTTAGTCTTATCTAAGTGTCACTTAGTACCCATTGATGGATACTTCTCTATTCCCCCTGCTCTCCCCAGCCTCTGGTAAGCACCATTCTACTTTCAACTTCTGCGAGATCCACCTTTTCAGATTCTACATATGAGAGATCTTGCAGCACTGGTTTTTCTGTGCCTGACTTAATTCACTTGATAGAAGGATCCCCAGTTCCATCAATATTGTCATAAATGGCAGCATTTCATTTATGACTGAGTAGTTTCCTGTTGTGTAAATGTGCTACATTTTCTTTATCCATTCATTGCTCTCCTCTTCTTTAAGGACAGCAATCATATTTGTGTAAATGCCTAACTTATTCCAGTATGATCTCATTTTAACTAATTCTACAACAACCTATTTTCAAGTAAGGTCATATTTTGAAGATTCAAATAGCACATAATATTTTTGGGGGTGCTATCCTACCCAGTACAAAAACCTTATGAAAATATACTTTCATTTATCCACTGCAGAGCTTTGTGTTAATATTTTAATACATTTCATTGTACATATATTATAATCTAGCCCCATTATATTGTTGTTTGTTTAAATAATTTTTTTTGGCACTGGGGATTAAACCCAGGGGCATTCTACCTCCGGGCTACACCCCCAGTCCTATTTTTTTTTATTCTTTGTTTTGAAACAGGGTCTCACTAAGTTGTGGAGGTCCTCACTAAGTAGCTGAGGCTGGCCGCGAACCCGGATCTTCCAGTCTCAGCCTCCCAAGTACTGGGATTACAAGTGTGTGCCATCACGCCCAGCAAACAATTGTCTTTTTAAAGAATAATATTTTTAATTGTTATATAATTCATGCATGGGTTTCTTAGGATTGCTGTACTAAAATACCACAAACTGTGTGGATTAAAGCAACTGAAATTTATTCTCACAGCCAGAGTTAGTAATGAGTCTCTGGATGGGGCTGGTTCCTCTGTATCCTCTGAGGGAGGATGTGTTCCAGGCCTTTCTCCTAGCTTCCTGTGGCTGCTGACTTTACTTGACGTTCCTTGTTTTTGGACATTATCACTCTAGTCTCCGCCTCCTTCTTCACATGGTCCTATGTGTGAGTGTCTTAGGTCTCCCTCTCTTCTCCCACATAAGAGCACCGATCAGCAGATCTAGGGCCCAATCTGTATCCAGGAAGCTCTCATCATGACATCTATAACTTGACATCTGCGAGATCCTATTTCCAAATAAAGTCACATTCATGGCTAACAGAAGTTAGGGCTTGGCTATATCTTTTGGGAGGCTACTACCAACCTGCTGCAATTCATATACCACAAAATTACAAAATTTACACTCTCATAATGTACAATTCAGTGCATTATGAAATTTATGTTTAGTAAATTTTAGTGTAGTAAACAATTGTACAACTTTTGACATTAGCTGATTCAGAACATTTTTATTGCCCCCAAAAGAAACCCATGTCAATCTTGACACCCCCTCTTTTTTTTTAAAACATTTTTAGTTACATAATTCTAGCTTGGATTTTTTTTTCTTTTTGATTCTTTAAAGATGCTGTTCCACTATTTATTTGCTTCTAAAAAGAAATAACCTATCATTATTTCTGTTGTTATGTATATACGGTTCTTTAAAAATGTTTTTGTTTTTCATTGTTAATTGACAAATTATGGTTGTATGTAGTCATAGGGTACAAACAGATGTTATGATGTATGAATATATATGGAGTAATTAAATCAAACTAATTACCAGATGTGATGCCTCTAATACTTATATTTTGAGGTGAGAACATTTTAAATTTATTCTTTTAGCAATTTTGAAATGTACATTATTATTTACTATATACACCACAATGTGGAATATATCTCAAAGAAAACATGTTATTCCACCTGGCTAGTCAAGCCTTCGTGCACTGTGACTATCACCTCCATCTCCCCCACCCTCAGACTCTTATAAACTCCGTCCCACTCTTCACTTCTTTGAGTTTGGTTGTTTTAGGTTCCAGATAGAAGTGACAGCATGAAGTATTTGTATTTATGTGCTTGGGTTATTTCACTCAGGATAATGTTCTGCAATTTCATCCTTGTTTTTGCAAGTCACAAATTTTGTTTATTTTTAAGGTTGAATAGTATCTCATTGTACCTAAATATCACATTTTTTAATTCATTCATCCTTGATGGACACAGGTGGATTATATAAGTTGGCCATTGTGAATAGTGTTGCAATAGACATGGACATACTGACATCTCTGATGTATTGATTTGAAATCTTTTTTTTTCTTCTTTATACTTTTATTGGTGCATTATAGTCTCACATCATAATGTGGTTCATAGTGATAGTGACACACATGCACACAGCAGTTGGTGGACTTTCCTCAGAAATGGGATTTCTGGATCACATCTTACTTTTATCAGTTCTTTTGAGAAATTCTCTTAACCACTGGTTTTGAACAATATGAATATGATATAACTTTTTGTAGTTTTATTCATATTTCTTGTGCTAGAGGATCAATGAGCTGCTAGCATCTATGATTTTATAGGTTTTGCCAAATTTGAAAAATGTAGGTCTTTAATACTTTAATATTTTGTCTATGCATGCTTATCTCCTTTGGCTACTCCAAATACACATGTTTTATGAGCTATGAAGTCCCATAGGCCACTGATACTCTTTTCTTTTAGCATTATTTTTTCTATGTTTCATTTTGGATAATTTCTTTTGTTTTTTCTTCAAGTTCACTAATACTTTCTTCTCCCATGTCTTATCTGCCTTAGCTCCATCACATTCACTATTTCTTCCATCTCAGACATTATAGTTTTTTTCTAAATTTAATTTGGGCCTTTTCTATATCTTTCATGTCTCCATGTATCTGTTTGAACAATATGGAACACAATACCAATTGTTTTAATGTCATTGTCTTCTAATTTTAAGATGAGTCCCCTTTATAGGTTGTATTACTGCTTCTTGGTATGTCTGATAATCTTTAATGGAATGTAATATTTTCTGATTTTTTTCCTTCCTGGTTATTGAGTGTTACTGAATTCTGATAGTTTCTTAAAATTTGTTTTTGGAAATAGTTAAGTTCCTTATAAACACTTTGATTATTTTGGGTGTTACCCATAATATTTGTTAGGCAGGACCAAATATCCTTTATTTTAGGGATAATGGTCCCCTCTACTGAAGCAAGAACATTTTGAATTCTCTACAATATCCCAAGAGTTATGAGACTCCTCCTTCTATCTGTGGGAATGACACTGTTGACAGGACTTTGGGAACACCAGGAAGTAAGTGTTCACTCTACAGGTGATTCTTTTTCTGGCCACGGTTTGTTTCCTGGCCAACACACGCTGCACTATGCTCTCTTGAATACTGTAGTGGAGCCCTTTACAGATCTTTATGGTTCTGTTTCAGTGTTGCCTTTGACTCTAGTACTCAAGATGTAGGCTCCAACCATCTTGGTTTCCCCATGTTTTATGGGTTGTCTCTTTAATTCAAGGCATCTACTACTTTCCCTCTTACGGGAAAAGTCAGTAAGCTGGGAAAATCTCAAGGCCCACTTCATTTGTTTTCTATCTTTTTGTGGATCACTATTCTTCATTGCTTAACGTGCAGTCTCTTTTTTTTTTTTTTTTTTTTTTCGGT
>PVJS01013838.1:0-41433 GCA_004027185.1 Glis glis
AAAAAAAAAAAAAAAAAAAATCATTGCTCCCATAGACAAGAAGCAGGATGACCATTTCAATTCATTCTCTTCAGAACTATAGGAAAGGTGGAGGAACTCAGTGGTTAAGTCACTCCCCTTCAGCCACTCATTTCCATGGTTGTGTTCAGGGTTCAGAGCACAAAACATCAGGAAATCTTCTCCACCTGTGAAATCTGAAGCTAATCCCTCTCCCTGACTATAAATTCTCTGATTTTCAGCATCCTCTTTCTTTACTCTCCTTACACCTGTTTCTCCCCCTCCAGTTTCCTTCATTTTGTACCAGCCTTTTATCTCTCTACCTCCAGTGTTTTCTTTTTCTAACCTGTTTACATCTTTGAAACACTTGTGTTCTTATTATTCATCGGCATCCCCCCCCCAACCTTTTAATGTTGAGTCCCAGTTAGAGGGATCACTCCCTTCTCTAGTCAGCTGAGCACTGCAGGATAAAAAAATAACTAATATTTGCCAAGTACCTGTGACAAGTAGCACCATTCTAAGTGTTTTTTGTGCATAATCTCATTTTATCCTCACTAATTATAAGGGAGATTTTTGCCCATTTTACAGGCAAGAAAATGGTTTCACAGAGGTTAATTAACTTTCCCAAAGCATTACATCAAATCAAAGATATCATCAATTGTAGACATCTAATTATTTTTAAAAAAGTAAAAGAAAATGCTGCTGATCTAATTACACGGTGCCATCAGTTGACAGGTACATCTTGATTTGTGGTGTTAAATGTGCAAAAAAGTGCATCTAAGAATCAATAAAACATGGCAAGTGAGAGATACATGGTGCAAATCCAGGCAATTGGTATCCAGAGCACAAATGTCTTCATCATTAAGCCATTCTGCCTCATAAAAGCCATTCAAGTATATAAAATGGCACATTATAAATTCATAATCTCAAACATTGCCTGAGTGTTTAGTTCTGTTTTTTAATCTCTATCTTCTCTCCCCTCTCATTTCTCTCTTCTTTCCCTCAATGGTTTTTTTTCAAAGCTTTTCTATTCTCTCTAAGATTCCTACTTAACACTTAACCTCCTTTTCTTTTTGCAGATAACCATTAATCTTCCTTGAGAAAACTGAGACCACGAGTCACCATCTTTCCCAACCATTGCTCCCTGACCCACCATACGACCTATAGATATATCCACATTCACAGGTAAACTTCCTTCTTTCCTGTTTCAGAGGCAAGCTGTCTCTCCTTCTGAAGATGCTGGCTTCTACTTATTCTTTTATCTTTACTGCTTCTCTTTCCTTTGAGATTATTAGTCATCCTTCTTTTCTGATCTTCATCCCTTCCCTCTCTAGTACCTTCTCTCCCTCAGCCTGTGAACATGACAAAGATGCAACCCCTAACTTTCTGTTCCAATCTTTCTCCCTTGTCTTATCAAAACTTTGTAGAGAGCGCTCCACAGGTGTGATTTTCATTTTCTCACTTTCTATTTCTGGTTCAGTCCATCATGACTTTTCCTTCCCCAATGCTAGGTTGAAATTGCTCTTAATCGGCTCCTAGGTGACCTCCTGTTTTGTAGATCCAGTGGTAAATTTTTCATCTTCATTTTATTGGCATCCCTTGCTGAATTGGTTGATTTCTTCCCTCTTTATGAAAAGCTCTCTCTTGCTGGCTTCCAAGGTACCACACTCTACTGATTTTTCCTATCTCTCTCTTCCTTAATCACTTACATGTTGGCATTCTGAAGTTCTATCCCCAGGCTTGTTTACTCCCCATAATTTCTGATGACTTAAACTCCTGCCTACATGTTGATAAAATCCAAAATCTAGACTTCTTTCCTTAGTCCTGTATCCCAAATGTTTTATCTCCTGTTTCCATCTTCCTACATAGTTTCCCCATTTGGATGCCACTCATCTCTCATTTAACACACTCACAATCAAAATCATGATTTCCCTTTCCCAAACCCACTCCTCAAACCATTTTTTCCCTCTCACTTGGTGGTAACTCAAAACTTCCAGTTACTTAGCCCACAAAACTTTGTGTCATCTTCAATCCCTCTCTTTCCCTTCCACTCCATATAGACTCCCTCAATAAGTTGTGTCCTCTGTACCATCCGAGTATATTAAGAATCTGATCAGTTTCCCAGGCTCCATGTCCCATGACAATCTCTATCCCTGTGGTCACACACTGTGCTAAAATGCCCATTTCTATGATAACCTTCGCCAAAAGGCTGCTAGTTCCCTGAAGTTCAGGAAGCAAACCAGAGACCTTGCCCTTTTCTTTTCCCACATCCCTGGAGGATAACTAGAAGGAAGCTTTATTCTGCCCAGTTCAGAGATGGAGAAACTGATGTACACTCCATCCAGTTTCAGAGCAGAAGGCAAAATCCGTACCCTCTTGGGACCCTCTTGTAACTCCTTCTTCCTGTCATTTGGGGAAGGGGTTGGTTTTCTGTGGCTTCAGTAAACCTCACAGTAAAGCACTGCCCCCTCTGGAAGGTAACCATGGATACTATTAAACTGGCACAAAAGCCTTCAGTTGATGGAGACTACAAGTTCTTTTTAGGACTCCAAGGGGATTTTTCGAGATGAAGGACAAAACCTGGAGACACTTGGGAAAGGGAGATTTTTGCCAAAGGCCCCTTGGCTGGGTGTTTTTCAGTTAAGGTGGGTGCTTCTTCTCAGCACCGCCCAAGAGCAGTGACAGGGCTCTAACCCGGGATTAAGACATTAACTAGTTGTCAGGTGAGAATCAAAGGGAATCCAGGACACTTCCTCTTCTTGGGAAGTAGGGACCCTGCTGTGAAACCTGGGGTGGAATGCTTCAGAAAATTACCAGCAGCCACCTGAGCTGGGGATAATACATCTACTGTTATCCCAGTCAGGGGGAGCTTCCCGCAGCGCTGTCCCTACCCATTTCAACACCCTAAGGATATTTTTCTCCTTCCAACCCAGGGCCTCAGACAACAGAAGTTCACAGCCTGAATATCTCAGGGAGTCTCCTTATTTCCTGGTAGCCCTTGATGGCGGCCAGGAGGGCGCCCAGGTCCCTCTTTTCCGCCTCAAATATTTCAGGATGTTTCCTCAGGTTCCTTTGTGCTCAGATGAGGCGCCCAGGGAAAGCGGGGATCTGGGGACTTTCACTCTCCCCTGGATCGGCATAGAGCTGGACCCCAACTTTTCAGCTCCCCCCAGCAGCATTCTGCCTCCAAGGGAAGTAGCGGAAGCCACACCGCACAAAGGCGCCAATTTGCTGGGTGGAGGGTGGGTATGGGTCAGGGTCACTCTGGGTGAGTGTGGCCAAGCCTGCCCTTTTCCTGAAACGAAATCCTCCGGGGAGGAAGGAAGAGGAGGGAGCGGGAGATGGACCTGGAGGCGAGGGGTGGCGGCAGTCTCCAGGCGCTTTGACGTAGACTTGAAGAGGCGCCGAACACTCCCACTGCTTAAGAAGAGGCGCGGGAGCATCCAGGACGCGGAAGCTGGGGACAGTCACTCGCTAAGGCAGCAGCCTGAGCACTTCCTCTCCACGCACTCGAGGGAACGCCGAAAGGGCAAGGCAGGTGAGTGCGGAGGGGAGACCAGGGAGTAAAGCCGCGGAGTGAGGAGGTGAGTGGGGCCCCCGAAGGCAGCGCGGGTCCCGGGCTGCTGGTCGCCGGCGCCTCCTCCCGGGAGGTGAGGCCGGGAAACCAGGTGCGAGGCCAAGACGCGCCAAGCACAGCGCGGGGCTCATATCGGGGCGCACCGAGGGCCCCAGCGTTAAAGAACTTAGGGAAACACTTCTCCAGGCTCGGAGAATCATTTCGTAAAAGAGGGTAATCTACAAGAGTCAATAAGAGCGCGGTGGCCTGGGTCGACTGGGGAGTCCCAGACTACGCCGACTTCAGGACCCTGGACAGCGTCCCGCCCTTTGTCTTTAAAAAACTTAGCACTGACAGCTTAGAGATGTCCATTAAAGAAAAGCAACCTTTGGAAATCTCGACTTTGATATTTGAGTTCAATAAATATGTGTATTTCAAATAGGTATAATATATAAATGACATAAAAATAGAGAAAATTTGTTGAACAATCTTGTATCTCAAATATGCTCCTTCAAAATAGAAATGTCCATGTTCAAAGACAGTTTCTGAAATACTTAAAGGTACTTCAATACATCCTGTGGCCTTGAAGAAGAGAAAGATTCCACATTATGGTGTTATTATTAAAAATTATAATGTAGAAATAGTCCCACAAGTATTCCTATGAGATGAACCTTGTTTGCTTTTGTCATACTAACATCTAAAAGCTTTGGAAATATAAGATAAAATTGGAAGTGATTTCTGTGTGTCCTCCTGTTTCTTCTGTACGTTGAAGTTGTTGAAGTGTGATTACATTTCGCATAGTCTGTGAAGAGTCAGATAAGCTATTTTGCTGGGAAAAAAAGAAAAACTAAATTCTCTTAAGAGCATAATTTTTCATTTCACTTGTCTGAAGTGGTAATGTAAGAATCATTTCAAGGTGATATGTGGCTGTCCTGATTTAGCTGCAACAGGCACTTAGAGCTAAAAAAGTTGAATGAGAGGCAAATCATTTTCTTTAAAATCATTAAGATTCATAACAATAGGAGAGAAATTAGAAAATTTTATTTTTATTAAACATATCAGAACTACAGAACATTTTAGGTGTTTGTAAAATGTCTATTTACTCTAATGGATTGAATATATGCCCTTCAGTTCTCAAATATATTGACCCATAATTTTAGCACCAATATTGTGTTTATTTTTGTTATAACATTTTATAATTCTGGTGTCTTTTTAAAAAATTAAAATCTAATGTGAATAGGAAAGCATGCAAGGGTAAAATATAATCAAATTCTTAATTGCATAGGAGTCTTTGATTAGGATGACTAGGTTTAAGATATAGAATAGTTAAAGCCATGCAATAAGATTTTAAATTTTCATTCAATATTCTTTTAAAGTATGTTCTTCTGTGCCAGGGAAAAGCAGTTTGCTTATTTATCTTACAAAGGAACAGATAGTAGGAATATTTCTTACCCTAAATATTTTTATTTTACACTATCTGGCCTGGCAATGAGTCATTTTAGGTAGATTGAGACTTGTGATATGGGAAGTAGGATAAGACTTCCTATTTCGTAATAGTGATGTGTTTTTGTTGTTTGTTTTGCTGGGACTGAGGTTTTTAAGGGCATGCTTATTTTCTTTACTGAGTGGAACATGAGCAGGAACTGATATGCTTCCATCCTGTGCAGTTTCAGGGCCATGGTTAATCCTGGGAACAGAAGAGGGATCCACCACCCCTTGAGCCTCAAATGCTCCCTGCTCATTGTGGGAATGTGCTGTGTGTCTCCTTTCTTCTGTCATAGCCAGACAGATCTGCTGACTCTTAACCAAGCTGATCCTCAGTGCTGGGAATCCTCCTCAGTGCTCCTCCTGGACATGCGAAAGCCTCGCATTTCTAACACTGTTTCAGGCTTCTGGGATTTTATGATCTACCTGAAGTCGTCTGAAAACTTGAAGCATGGGGCACTCTTTTGGGATCTGGCCCAACTCTTCTGGGACATCTATGTGGACTGTGTCCTCTCCAGGACCCACGGCTTAGGAAGGAGGCAGCTGGCTGCAGAAGAAGAAAAAATCTCAGCAGCACAGCCACAGCACCCCAGGAATAAAAAAGGTGGTCAACCCCAGATCCCATGTCTTTGGAATGGGTCAATCAAGTATGAAAGGACTGAATTGTAAGGAAGAGGGAAATGGGTTTAGGGGAATCCAGTGTCACACACATTCCTCTGAGCACACAAATGATAGAAAGATAGATAGCACTCCCTTTCGCATTTCATAGTAGCTGTTTTTATCACCATATTGTCTCCATTCTCATGCTTTATGTGAATAGCAGCAAAGAATAATAAGAAAGACAAGTAAGAAAAAGTATGATGCCTATAACATAATAGAAAGATATAAAGATATACCTCAAACGCTTTTGAAAAATTTATTAGCCTGAACATTGGCAGGTATAACCTGGTATTTACTTGCTTTGGAATTGAGAAGACTTGAACATAAGCCTGGAAAACATTTGCAGCACACCAACTCTTGCTCATTTTAAACTGAAAAACAAAACCCCCAAGCCACTGCTTCCATGCAAGTGGAGGGGCCCTTTGAGAAGTACTTAGTTGATAAAGAGAAAAATATGTCATCTGGCATGCAGATTCACTCCTTGTTTTATGAATGAATTACAAATAAGTAAATTTTAGAAAGTTGGAATTTCCTAAGCATTTATAGATTTTCACTGAAATAAATACTATATCCAAATGTAGTCTTCTCTAGGTGTATAGAAGAATATTCCTTATAAAATTAGAATGAGGGAGAGTGAGCCCTGTGAACAAGTAAGCAGAGAGATGCCTGATCGTTATTTCATTTTATTTTCTTTTTTGCCATTTCAACCAATGAGCTTCCAAACCTTGCAGCAAAGGTTGTTTAGGTGGAAAACTGGGGCATAACTAATCTTTACATTTGTACATCTAACTTTGAAATATATATAAATATATATAATATATAAAATATAACACATAAAAGTACAAAAAATATAAAAAATAAAAATATAAAACATATTAAAAAATAAAAAATAAAGGACTACTTTTTCCCGAGATATTATAGAGCTTTTATATAGAGAGTTTGTTTTAACCTTTTGATAGCTAAAAATCCTCATGATTTGCTGACCCAAAAGACCAGATAATCCACGGCTATTATTTACAGATAAGTTTTTTATTTTGGTAAGTATAATTGTAACTTACACCAATTTCACTTTTTAGTGGAAATATTCTCTCATCAGCTTTGCTATGATAGTAGAAACACAAAATGAATGTATTTAAATGTTGGTTATCAATATTTTAAAAACATTGTGAACAGAGACTGCCCAGGCATCAGCAGTAGTCAGCATTAGTAAGGTCCATATGTTTTCTTTTTCTATACTGTTGAGGGTGATCTGTCGGGCTTTTTCTTCCATTCTTATTACATTTAACTGTTTGCTCGAATCATCAGTAATATTTTATTTTCTATCTTGCCCTCACTTTGAATAACTCAGAGAAATGTCTACAGAATGAATGAAAATATTCTCATATATAATGAAAATTATATATGAGAAATTATTATTAGAAATTATTATTCTTAATATAATGATATTATTCTCATATAATGAAAATTATTCTCAGCTGAACATGAGAATAATTACATATATCATCTTTCTCCAAGACAGCTTCAGCCTTAGAAGCTGCTTCCTTCATCTCGCTGCAGAGTTGACTATTGACTCAGCTGGTCTCAAACTTTAGGGAGAGTTTCTCTGCAAGTTGCCAAGTAGTAGGAGTGAACATTTCACTTTATTGAAGTTATTTCAATATTTGATACAAACAATTGTTTGCAGATCAGGAAACAAAACTTTTCATTTGGTTGTTATAATCACAAAGACAGTCTCTGGTCAAGAAGATACATGTCCAAAAGTTAAATAGTTATAGGAACATCGAGATTTCCTTTCAAGAGGCTTGATTAAATCTCTAGTGGCTCCACTGGGTTCTGGATGTACCTGCATGGATTCTCTAATAATTTTTTCTTTTGTCTCTGGGGATAATGTGCTACCAGGTTGGGATAAAGGTGAGGGTGAAGAGGTATTTGTCCCTATATTTCTCAAGGAAACCATATCATCAAGGCATAAGGTGCTTTTTATTTTGATGTCTTTAAATTAAATAGCTGAAGTCCACTTATGAAATCTTACTATAAAAATGCATTGCTAAAACATAGCTCATGTAATTCTGTGACCATATCATATTTGTTAATAGTGCATCAACAAATATGAAAACAAGAGATATCAAGTAGCTATGTAACTTTGGGCAAATTAATTTACCTATTTAGTTCTCCCTTTCTTCAATTGAAAAATAAGGTTATGGAAAGACTTAGATAATAACCTACAAAATTTCTTCATGTTCTCCATTCTAATGTTCTGTGATTCTATAAAAAAAGAGATGTATAAAAGAAAAGTATTTAGCTCTGGAAAGAACCTAAAAGAACTTTACAAAGGGCAGTTGACCGAGCTAGTTGATGACCTGGACACCGTGGCTATTTACAACAATGATAAGCAGGAACAGAGGAGGTCCAGAAGTAAGAATTCTTAAAATCCTGAGAGCTGGAGATGACATTATGAGAAAAGACTAAATAATAAGTGAATGCTGATGTATTTGAAAGAAGGTAAAAAGAGGATGTACCCAGGTTAAATCACTAAATTCTGAATAGATTATGTGTCAAGGGGTAGAGAGGAAGCAAGAGGGAGAGAATAGATGGAAGGAGAAACGGAAAGCCGGGGGAGATTTAGGCCAAGAGTTCATTGGTAACTCCCAAAGAGAAGATAACAGAGTTCAAGTTAACTCAAACGGTAGTAAAGGCTTTTATGCAGATGAAGAGATTTTGAAGTATGACCTCATTGGTGTCAAAAATGATGTCCACTTCCTTCAATAAACCTTGTTCTGCCACTAAGGACTTCTTCTTGTCTTCCTGGGCCTGGCAGTTTGTATGTTCTAGAGAAACTGTGATTCTTTGTGTTTATCTGTGATGAGAAAATTAAAATTTAGATTTATAATCTGACAGTCTGCACTTGGTGTCTAAGTAGCTGTCAAATGTTCATAGAGCTTATTTTTTAAAACCCTAAACACAGAAGAAAATACTGGTTCAGGAACATAACATAGACTCACAATGCTTTATTTTCTATTTTACTCACTCCAAGAAATTTCTAAGCAACATATGCAGGAGTTTATTCTAAGGAAACATTTAGAGGTATCACCAGTGATGTAGTATAGGCTTTTTGCTGAAGTCATAAGAACA
Organism: Glis glis; assembly: GCA_004027185.1. Taxonomy (NCBI): domain Eukaryota; kingdom Metazoa; phylum Chordata; class Mammalia; order Rodentia; family Gliridae; genus Glis; species Glis glis. The sequence continues at coordinate 8,831 of PVJS01013838.1, forward strand.
GAAAATTTGGAAATAACTTAAATGCCCCACAACAGGATAATGGTTAAATAAATTGTGGCATAACATAAGTGTATAAAACTAAGGCTATCTCTGGGAGATTAAATTATGGGTGGTTTAAAATGTTTTCTTTATATTTCTATATTAAAAATTATATAGAGACCATTTTAGCTTTTTAAATCAGACTTTTATTGTCTTTTAATTGACAAGAAAAAATATTTATTATAATTTATTTAATCTGTATTACATAACTAAACTGCATAAGACACAAAACTTTTCATATATGTATTTATCCTTGTGATAAATTTTTATGGAATTTTGATTGTAGAGTGGCAGAAATGCCAATTTTTTCTTTTAAAAAACAACTTATTGAAATGTAATTAACCTGAAAATAATTTGGTCACCTTCTGAAGTTTCTTTTCTCTACTTTCAGGTGCATATTTTCAGCTTCTAAGAGCCCCTTTCCTAAAAAAGAAAGAGTTGATTGAAGATTTGATACGCATGCATGCACGCAAGAGTGGGTCTAGGTTCAGCGGAAAAGGAGACATGGAAATAAAGAGAAAATAAGCCTCACCTCGGATAACTGACACCGTGGAATTAGAAATATGTATACTTCTTTTTCCTTGACTATTGATCATTTATTTGTTTTAAATGGTGGAAATGTTCAGATATAAAAATTAATTCAAATTCTCTAAGAATACTTCTTTAAAGCTTCATTCTTTTAGGCTGCTAGCATGTTCCCTTAAATGGTGACTACTGTCAGACCATTTCACTGTCTACAAGAGTTAAATAACTTCCAAAGATGACTTGGGGATCAGGAGACAGATGCCGACTCTTTGTGTTCATTTGATAATTTGTTGGGGATGTTTGGCGTTGTTAATGAAGTGGGATGCCATACATTTAACTTGAACACACTGCATGTATTTCAAGCCATTAACCACTGAATTGCTTATGCACTGAATTGCTTATGGCATATAAGAGACTATATATATATATATAGTCTTATATATATATAGTCTCTCTCTCTATATATATATGTGTGTATATATATATATGAATTACCAGTTACTGACAGCCTGTGATGCTAAATCTTGTTTGAGAGAATATTTTTGAATACTGAATGAAGGGGCAAATAAAAATACTGGGGTGTAAACTATTCTTCTAATGGAAAACAGAATTAATAAAAGCTGTGGACCCCAGGTAATGTTTTTGGAGTCTCTTTATTTCAATACTTAATGGTATCACTAATGACATCCGAACTCTAATAAAATCTCATGAGTTTAAATTCTCTTCCAGTTACATATGTGCTGCTTATTTAAATGTTAAAACTCTACAAATAGTTATACTTTGCATTGAAAAGCAAAACAAAATCAAAGTGAACAACATTGTAAGAGTAGAACCTAAAAATAAAATTTCCCTGAAAAATGACCAGGCCTGAATGAGGTTCATAGCAGTGAAGTCCAATTAGCAAAGTTACTTGAGTTCTAGACACAATATTATTTTTATCTCTAATTATTACCACATCTCCAATCATTCTCTTATAACCAATGATTGACAGCCAGTTTAGATATGCTAGCACTTCTCTTGATTTTTTTCAGACCCAAAGAAAGCCTTAGTAAATGTTTTGCTGAAAGTTTGGGACCCTCTGAAGCTAGAAATTTTATCTAAGGGGTTATTATCAGAAGACACAGTTTTCATCTAAGGATTAGTCAAATTCTAACAATAGGGGAAGGCAGGCTGGGGAAAGTGCTGAAGGAGGAGGCCCAGCCTCAGGTTTTGGTCGATGGGGAGAATGAGAACATTAAAAAGCTGTCATCCTTTGGCTACCTTTTCTACATGGTCTCCTGATTTTGCTTCCATGCTATTTTCTTTAATACCTTTTATCATATTCTTCAAAATCATCTGATAAACTCATTACCTCTGGAGGCTGAGACAGGAGGATTGCAGGTTCGAGGCCAGGCTCAGCAGCTTAGTGAGACCCTGTTTCAAAATACAAAAATAAAAATAGAAAGGGCTAGAGGTATAGCTCAGAGGCAGAATGCCCTTGGTTCAATCTCTAGTACAAAAACAAAAACAAAAACCTCATTAAACAGACAGCACTCTTGGAGAACGAGCCTGCTTTTTGCTCCTCCCTTACCTTGGAACTCCACAACAGGGATTAGGGATATTTTTCTGGAACAGGTCAGGAAGTAAATACTATCAGCTTTGTAGGCCATCCTGTCTTGGTTGCAACTAATCAAGTCTGCCTTGGTAAAACAAAATAAGCTACAATATACAAAGGAGAGTGGTTTTGTTCCAACACAACTTTATGGACACTAAAATTTAAATCCATACAATTTTCAGGTGGCACTAAATATTATTCTACTTTTGTTCGTTTTTTTGCAGTACTGGGGATGGAACCCAGGGGCATTCTACCTCCAAGATACACCCCCAGCCCTATTTTTTATTCTTTATTTTGAAACAGGGTCTCACTAAGTTGTAGAGGGCCTCACTAAGTGGCTGAGGCTGGCCGCGAACCCATATCCTCTGGTCTCAGCCTCCCAAGTACTGGGATTACAAGCGTGCGCCACCACTCCTGGCTCTTTTGTTCTTTTCAACTACTTAAAAAATGTCATAACTACCCTTAACTCACCACCTGTATGAAACAGGCAGTGGGCAGGTTTGGGCCCATGGACTGTGGTTTGCTGACCCGTGCTATAGATCATGCTTTATCAAACGTGTAAGGAACACTCTGGGACGAATGAAGAAGAGAGAATATAATAAATGACAAAATCAAAATAAAAAACTTATGGAAGGCTGAAAAGCAAATTTTTAAAAATTAGGATGAAGTTGAACAGGGCTAACCTAGTCCTAATTCTATCCAACTGGATAATATTTCACTCTGTAAATATTACTATGAATTATAGATCATATTAATAAAAATCTATAGTGTCTCTGAATGTAACATGGATTGCAGATCAAAACATTGGAATCAAAACAATATTTACTGGGAGAAATTAGAGAGTATTGACCAGACTATAGGCTCCAGAGCTGGGTTCAAATCACAACTCCATGGGCCAGCCAAATGATTTTGGACGAGTTACTAAATCTCATTGTGCTTCTCTGTGTGTGTGTGTGTGTGTGTGTGTGTGTGTGTGTGTGTACTGGGGATTGAAACCAGGGGTGTTCTACCTCCAAGCTACACCTCCAGCCCTTTATTTTTTTTTTATAAAATGGTCTCCCTAAGTTGCTGAGGGTCTCACTAAGTTGCTGAGGCTGGCCTGAAACCTGCAAACCTCCTGTGTCAGCCTCCCAAGTACTGGGATTACAGGAGTGCACCACAGTGCCTGGCTATGCTTCATTTTTTAAATAAAATGAGATACCTACCTTCTGGATCTGTTGTGAGGATTAAATGAGTTAGTACATATAAAGTGCTTAGAAACTAAGTGTTCTAACAGTAAGAAAAAATAGCTATTATTTGGATGTCAAGTTAAGCATCTATAACCTAATCCAACATACAGAGAAAGGACACACACAGGTGCTTGGGTGACACTCAACAGATGTGGGGTTTTAGAGAAAACTATTCATATAATTTTTTTGAGATACTTGGTTTATATTGCTTACGATTGTAAGAAATAATGCAGAGACATCTGTATCCCCGTCACCCAATTTTCCCCAGTGGGAACATCTCGTGTAGCTCTAGTACAATATCACAACCAAGAAACTGACGTTGGTGCAATCCGGAGTTTATTTAGATTTCACCAGTTTTACATGCACTCAAGTGTGTGTGTGTGTGTGTGTGTGTGTGTGTGTGTGTGTGTTTGTGTTTAGTTCTTTGCTGAGCCTGTTCTCCAGCAGGAACATCCAGATAGAAAATTAGGTCATCCATTCGATAATTTAAATGATGAAGAAGATAGTTGTGTGCATTGATGGGGATCACACGCTTGAGCATTACTTTCAAAATATTCAAAGGAATAATGGTTCTCTGACGGAAGCTTGGCATACCTGGATTTTATTCTGCTGCTGTGCTGTTTTCTTTTTCCTCTACCCCTCACCCTCAAGGCTTTACTCTGAACTGAAGAAGTAGGATACACGAGAAAGGAGATTTAAAACATAAAATTTTTCTTCATAGTTCACACCAATTATTGAAAGAGAGGTAGAAGTCTTAATGCTTTTTATTTCCGATTTTGAAATTGCATTTGGTCATCACACCAAGGGGCCTTTGAATCTGGACTCACTTGAAGTCGGGCAAGGTGATTTGATCCACCAGGGCAGAGAAAGCCCTGCACAGCTGCTCGGCTCCACCAAACAGGTCGGTGTTCACTGCAGACTGCGGACCTGCAACCAGGACACAGGAGAGGCCTTCAGAGAAACAGGCCCAGAGGCTCTCAAGCTGATCTGGATAAAGCTCTCACACATGGAAGAAGTGGAACCCATCTTTTCTCAGTTCCTGAGGACAATGTCCTTTCCCTAAGCTAGCTGGAAAATAAGATGGCTAGTATTTACCATGATTGATACTACTAACCTAACTAGATTGTGGGTTTTGAAGGCACATTTTTCCATGGTTCCTGGTACAAATCTGAGGGTCCAGAAAGCCCACTCCAGGGCAGTGTCTTGCAAACTCTGGTATATATCAGAGTAACCTGGAGGGTGTTAAAACAGGTTGCTGGGCTGCACCTTTCAAGTCGTGAGTCAGTCATTCGGGGACAAGCCTGAGAATTTGTACCTGTAATAAGTTCCTAGATGATACTGAATTTTTCTTGTTACTGTTTCATTGTTTTCTTGTTAAGCTCCAGTCCCTTGAAATGTTAAAAAAAATAGCCAAAGTTACGTACCTCAGCAACTTAGGGAGACCCTGTTATGAAATAAAAATAGCAAAGATATACACCAAGTATATGCATTTTACTTGGCATACACTTGGAACTCATATATATAAGACTGAATTAATAAAGCACACAGGTGAAGGCCTAATGGAATGTTAGTGTACCTGTGAAATTGACAGTCCAGAGGAAATCACAATGGCAAAATAATGCACTTAAATGTAATTAAAAATCTATCTGCTTATAGAGATTAAAAAGTACCAAGTTATCTACTCTTTCACTACTCTTCCAGGAAACTAAAATACTAAGCCCATGTCTTCCTTACAACAATAATTAAGTGAGCACACCAACAGGTATTAAAGATCTGCTCTGTACTTAGACCTCTTCCTTGAGCTCCGGATTATACATGTTGATTGTCTCTCTGACATATCCACTTGAATATTTCTCAGGCAACTCACACCTAATATGTTTAACATAGAATTCTCGACTTTGTGATCCCATATCAGTCTTCCCAGTTTTCCCCATTACAATAAAATATCACCATCTATCCAGACCAACACCACCACTCTTGCCTATACTACAATATGCTCTTACCTGGTCTCTTTGCCAACCTCCATGCCCCCCTCCAAGCTACTCTCCACACAATGATAGAATGTTTAAAAAATATAATCTTACTCCATAAATACCCAGAGCCAAGTACAGTGCTTAGCACACAGTAAATGCTTGATGAGCATTTGTTGAATGAATAAATAAATGAATGATTGAATGATAAACCAACTAGATATGTTTTCTGAATATCATCAAATAATTCTACTTTTCATACATATATATGATAGGGAAGATAAAGTGAAAGATATATATATATATATATATATATATATATATATATATACACACTTCTAGGATTCCCAGGAGATATTTGAGATCACCTTCTAAACAAATTAGATAAAGATACAATCTTTGAACTTTCCTCTCCTGAGTTTGCTAAAGCCCTACTCTTTATTTCTCTAGAATGTGCTAAATGTGAAACTTTATTTTCTAGTTACTTAAAATAATAGTTTGAAGTGATGATTCCAGATGGGGAAGAAAGGGCCAGGAATAATCCCCATTCCCCATCCTTAAGCATGCCCTCATTCATGTCCTCTGCAAACAGAGATCATTTTACTTCTTCCTTTCTGATTTGGATGATTTTATTTATTTTTCTTTCCTAATTACTCTAGCTAGGACTTCTAGCACCATGTGTATAAATGTGGTGAGAATGAGCATCCTTCCTTTGTTCTTGATCTTAAAGGAAACATTTTCTGTTTTTCAGCTTCCACATAATGTTAGCCATGGGCTTTTCATATATAGACTTAATTATGTTGAGATAATTTCCATCAGTAATTCGTTGAGTATTTTTATTATAAAAGTTCAAAAAAAATTTTTTTTGCATTCTTGCTAGTCCAAACCACCATCTTTGTTCTCAAACCATGCCCTCTAATTCTGCCACCTTACTCCCCAGTCTTCCCTTCTCATTACTGAAACAACAACAACAAAAAAAAAATGGCAAATAGATGGTGAAAAGAAATGAGAAGCTAAGAAAAGAATTTAGGAGATGTACAGAGGAAGTTTCTCTGATCTCAGATGGAAGAAAAGCAATTTAATAAAACAGGAAAACCAGAGGAGTATGCCCTTTTCTTTCACCACAGGAGCAGAGTATTATACATTTTTTCAAATCTAATTTCTTTGATGCAAGTTTTAACCAAATTGTTTGCTATTGATTTTCAATCCAACATTCAGAACTTAAAGAGGTTTGGGGAACTTCTTACACATAACTTTCTCTTTTCCACCAAGCTTTCAATGTCTCTTGAAATCTTATTATCTTAGATCTTGATATTGAATGACTCTATTTAGTTAGTGTCAATGACTGACCCTTCCCCCCAAAAAATCATGCAAAATGTGGTGGCATCTTAGCAAAGCTTCAGTCCAAAAAGGCAGTCAACTATGTGGATAATCACCACTCAAGGTGAATATATTGACACTCTGTCTGAGTAAATCTTAGCATGTTAAAAATGGTAGATATTTCTAACTTTCCCAACAATCTTCAAATTAAAAAAAAATCTGGGGCAGTAAATCGATTGGAGACTTCCCACTGTTATCTGATGCTGCCATGATAGACATAGAACTAAACAAAGGTAATTTAGCTGGTTTCATTTTCCACATCTTCATCAGTGGTAGTCATATTTCTGGCTCTAATTAAACTTGGCATAATTTTGGTATACATGCAAGATTATGTGTAAATTATGGAGTGTGTGTATGTGTGTGTGTGTGTGTGTGTGTGTGTGAGAGAGAGAGAGAGAGAGAGAGAGAGAGAGAAGAGATGATAGATAGATAGATAATAGATGATAGATAGATAGATAGATAGACAGATAATAGATAGATAGATAATAGATACTGGAGATTGAACCCAGGAGTGTTCTATCTCTAAGCTATACCCCCAGTCCCTTCCTATTTTTTAATTTTGAAACAGGGTCTCACTAAGTTGCTGAGGGCTTCACTGAATTTCTGAGGCTGGTCTTGAACCTGAGATCCTTTTGTCTCAGCCTCCCAAGTATTGGGATTACAGGCGTGAGCCATGATGACAGGCTTGGGGTATACTTGTATAACCTATATTGCCATTGGCTTGATGAAGTTGATGACAGGATCACACTTATTATCAAATTAAATAAGGATCCAAACTTAATTAGAAATATTTGAGTGAGGAGTGATAAGGTAAAACAATAGCCATGAAGATTAACATAGATCCTCATGCTTCATGTGTATAGACCTCAAAGAATTAAGACTAATACAAAATAAATGACTGTACACTTAAATCTTAAAAATTAGTATTTGTTGAATCATCACAAAGTAGACACTGCTATAATAACAAAAGATAGGTATCTTCCTGCTAATATAGTAAGCATGTTTAATAGTAATGCATACTTTTTATTGAAGCATCTCACCTAATTCTATTGAGATTATAAGTGAAAACAAAAAGCTGGGTATGGTGGCGCATGCCTGTAATCACAGTACTTGGGAGGCGGAGACAGGAGGATCACAGATTTGAGGACAGCCTCAGCAAGTAGTGAGACTCTCATCCACCTAGCAGGACTCTGTTTCCAAATAAGAAATAAAATAGGTCTGGGGATGTAGCTCAAAAGTAGAATGCATCTGGGTTCAATTCCCAGTACCACACACAAAAAAAGTGAAAACAGAGGTGATTATTTTGAGACATACATTTTTTATATTTTCTATAAGATTGGATAATACTAATTGCACATTTATACATTATTGCATTATCTGATTTTAAAATACATTCTACTCTTGTGATTTTCCTTTTAATGATATAATGATGTATGTATAGACAGATGTAAATACATTTATATAGATAGCACTTGATAAAATCACTTAAAATATACATTAATACCTTACTTTTAGGTATTAAACTGGACAAATGTTGAGATATTGTCTTCCAAATAGGAGTAGAAGACCTAGTCTATTAGGAATCTAAAAATGTACATTGTAACTACTACATTTGTGAGGATTGACCCAACATAACATTTTAGAAATTAGTAACTTTAATCAGCTCATTTGGAAAAACAAACAAATAAATAAATGAAAACAAGATAAAGACGTCAAAGATTAAAAGCCTTTCCTATAAAGTCCAATTTTTATGTGAAATTTTCCAAAAAAGGTCAAGTGGATAGTGACGTTGCTTTGAGTACTCATTGTGACCCCAAAGATGTTTAGATGGAAATACCATGGGTGGAATTTTGTGTTGTTTTAAGAATCAGGCACAAGGAGTTCCAATCCTGTTAGTCTCAGTCTGAGCATGCTCTGACATCTCTGTGAATTCATTTCCTCTCATAATATGATTATGACTCCAACTCCATTCACTGTAGAGCTTTTAGAATCACCAAATAATTACTTCATTCACTTGGCTCTACAAAATTCTGTATAAATAAAAATTATTACATTCACAATTTATAGCTCTCCAACGGTCATAGGCCGAATTGTTTCCCCTCATTCCCCAATTTATATATTGACCCCAGTACCTCAGAATGTGACTGTATTAAGAGATAGGGCCTTTAAAGAGTTAATTAAGTTATAGTGAGGTCATCGGATGGGCCTTGCTCCAATATGACTGGTATCTTCATACGAAGAGAAAATTTGGACATAAGCTTGCACAGAGGGGAGACCACATAAAGACATAGGTAGAAGATGGCTATCGTCAAAGGGAGAGGTCTCAGAAGAAACCAATGCTGCTGATAATTGTTTTTTTTTGGTACCGGGAATTGAACCCAGAGGCATTCTACCTCCAAGCTACATCCCCAGCCATTTTTATTTTTAATTTTTAAACAGAGTCTTGCTAAGTTGCTGAGGGTCTCACTAAGCTGCTGAGGCTGGCCTCGAACCTGTGATTTCCTTGTCTTAACCTCCCAAGTACTGGGATTACAAGTGTGTGCCATTGTATACAGTTTACTACTAATACCTTAATTTTGGACTTGCAGCCTCCAGGACTGTGAGAAAATAATTATGTTCTTTTTTTTCTTTCTTTTCCTTCCTTCCTTCCTTTCTTTTTGTTTCTGCAACTCGAGAATTTGAGTGTGTGTGTGGCTGTGTTGCTTAGATTGAATCCAGGGCCTCATACATGCTAAGCAACAGCTCCGCCATTGATCTATATTCCCTGCCTCCAACTCAGAAATATTTTGAGAAGGCCTCCTCTGACACAGAAACACCTGAGAAACAGGAGAATGTTTTCCTTCATTTTAACACAAGTTTCTAGATAAATCTCAGGTCGCTAACATACAAGAACTTAGGCTCTCTCAAAAGGAAATTTATATATTCTATCTAGAAATAAGATGCCACTCCAAAACAGAAGAAATAACTATGGTAAAAGATTTTTTTAAAAGGCCTTTAAAATTTAGCAATGAGTCATCGCTTATGAAGAGGATAATAATGATGGTACTTATAAAATGGAAAACCTTTTTAATTCTCCCTTAGAAAGACAGCCACATTGTTATCCCCATTCTTTTTTTTTTTTTTTGTAGTACTGGGGATTGAAACCAGGGGCATTCTACCTCTGAGCTACACCCTCAGCCCTATTTTATTCGTTATTTGCAGAGGGTCTCAGTAAGTTGCTGAAGCTGGCTTCGAACCTGTGATCCTCCTGTCTCAGCCTCTCAAGTACTGGGATTACAAGCGTGTGCCACCACGCCCAGCTCCATTATCCCTATTCTTAAGTTGTGATATCAGACTGCCCAGTTATATGTGATTAAAAGCTACTGATATCAATGATTGTAGTAATAAAATAATAATCATTTACTTGATGCTTACCATGTCCAGGTGCTGTTATAAAATCTTGTATAGTTTATTGCCATTAATGCTCATAGTAACCCTATGAATTAGTCATTCCTAGGCATCAAATTTAGAGATGCTATTGATAGCCAAAAGATTCAGAACTCTGTTACAAACTAAATTGTACTCCCTGGACTAATGCTATAAAATCAAATGTTTTAAAAAGTAGCCAGAATCTCTGGGTATTGCTATCTTTATTGATTATGAAAACTTTACCTGATGACATTTCTAGATTGAAAGCATCCATGAGTTTTGACAATAGCTCTTGGAGTTCCTCTTCCTCCAGCTCATCCTTTCTCTCTTTGATGTTACTTATCTCCTTCCTTTCTGCAGTTGCCGGAGCAGGACTGCTTATACCAGCTGGGGACATTTTGGGGTTGTTCTGTAGCAGTCCCTCCTGACAACTTGGTAGTGAGCTAAGGATTTCTTTCCTCATTTTCGATGTGTCCCTTTGTGCCCCGGTGCTGTACAAAATGGTCTCTGGTGATTCTGAATTTGGTCGAGCATTCTCTGCATGTGCTTGATTTCTGTCAATCCTGGCAGAGTTAGGAAGAGGATCCCATTCTGGGCCATTCTTAGTGACATTCTTGATCTGGGAAGATTCTCCTCCCTTCCAAGACTTATCAGCTGAAGGATGGTCAACCTTGAACATCATATTTTGACAGGATGATGAAGGATGGAGTGGCTGTAGCATTGCCTGGGTAAAGAAAATCTTATTTCACTCATGCATTAAATTTCAATAATCCAACAGGAGATGCTGACATAACATGCTTCTTTTTCCTCTCTAAATATATCATTAATTTTAATTTATGCTATTAATTCAATATCAATCTATAACTCTCTACTACTATTGGAGCACCTCAGGTTGTTAAAATATCAGAGAATAATCACAAGAAATTTGGGGGAAAATTCTGTGTCTTAAAAATCTCAGATTCTAATAAGAAATTTCTAGCTGGGTGTGGTAGCTCACGCTTGTAATCCCAGTACTTGGGAGGCTGAGACTGGGGGATCTGGTTTTGCAGCCAGCCTCAGCTACTCAGTGAGGCCCTCTGCAACTTAGTGAGACCCTGTTTCAAAATAAAGAACAAAAAATAGGGCTAGGGATGTAGCTCAGAGGTAGAATGCCCCTGGGTTCAATCCCCAGTACTGCAAAAAAAAAAAAAAGAAATTTCTGAAAATATAAGCATATGTTGAATTGATATATTAAAATGACCACAATAAAACATTTTCATAATAATCTGCCTCGTAGGTGTGTTGTGGGTGGCTTCATGCCAGAGGTATAAAGTCTAGGGATGTGCTCCATTTTAAGCACAGTTCTCAAAGTGTGGTCCTGTGGGCCTTTGGAATCCCTGAGACCTTTTTAGGGTCTGTGAAGTAAAGTTATTTTCAAAATGCTTCCTCGATGTTATTTGACTATTCACTGCATTCACATTTGCACTGATAACAATCAACAACAAGCAAATAATGAACAGTAAGTAAAGCTGTTGGTGCCTTAGCAGGAATGAAGGCAGCTTATACCACACAGTATTAATAGGGGATTAATACATACACTACCAGTTTACAAAAGAAGAGACAGTCCCACTGGACTTCAGACAAATGAGGAGAGAAACCAGCAGAATAGTGGAAAGGGATTGAGGGAGGGAAGTAGAGAGGACTAAAAGGAGAACGGATGAAAGAAACAGTTCGAATAATGCTATGTTCATATATGAAGGTATCAATTCCAATCTCACTAACATGTTTGGGGAGGGGGGAGTGGGGTGAGATTGCAGGGAAACACACCAAGTGCTGTGTGCTTGTATGTTTGTTAAGACTGTGAACCTCATTGTTTGCATAATTGCAATGTGCCAATGAAAGTATAAAAAAGAATATCTTTGATAGAATAGCAAACATTCTTAATTCTATTTTATTTATTTATTTTTTTGTATGTGTGATACTGGGGATTGAACCCAGGGGCGTTTTACTCTGAGTTATGCCCCCAGCCCTTTTTTTTTAAATAGAGTCTCACTAGGTTGCTGAAAGTCTCGCTATGTTGCTGAGGCTGTTCTCAAACCTGCGATTCTCCTGTCTCAACCTCCTGAGTACTGGGATTACAGGCATGCTCTACCATGCCTGGCTTTAATTTTCTTAATAACAACCCACACCTTTTTCATATTGTGTGTGATGAAAAGAGGAGTGTACATAAAACACTTCATATACACACTGCAAAATACAAATATTGCCTTTTGTGCCAAAGAAAGACTGACAGACAGACTATGGCTATTCAGACTCAAGTATTTGGCAAATATTTTCTAAAAAATTAACAGTGAGAAAGCCACTACAAGGAAAACAATTAACTGTGTTTGTTCTAAATTATCACAGCTAAGCTTTCAAGTAAAAATGAGAATTTCAGAAATTCTCTTGTGTTTACCACCATGAGCTTAATAGCTTTCCAATCCTTAAGCAATTTTCTGATGAAATTAGTGGTGACACTAACGAATGCAAATTTCTTTCAATCTTGTGTAATAAAATAGGTGAGCTCTAGGAAGTTCAACAGAGCTCAGTGACCCAATATTTTCCAAATGACCAAGGTAGTTTGTTACAAGATTATGCATGGGTAGATCTTTCCCCAAAGCATACTACAACACTGGAGTGCAATGAAATAGTATGAAATAGACATGGTATCAGATTCCACATTGCAATTCTCCTTTAAGAAATTATTGTTTATTATGTTTTGGTAAAGTATCAAAGAAAAGTATCCCAATTATGTGAAAGACTCTGAAAATTTTTTTCAACTGTAATTCTATGTGAGGGCCATATTTCTTCATAGGCTTCAACCAGAACTTCTGGCAACAGATTGGCTGCTAAAGCAGTTCTGAAAATCCAGCTATCCTTCATGAAAGCCAGACACTCAAGAGATTTGTAAAAAAATTAAAACAATGTCACTCTTCTAGGCTTAAAAATCTATTTATTGTTTTAAAATGTTATATATAATGAGTTTATTAATTTTATATTTCAATTAGTTAATGGATACTTCTATGTATTTATTTTTTGTACTGAGGATTGAGCCCAGGGGCATTCTCCCTCCAAGCTACACCCCAGCCCCTTTTTAAATTTTTGAAACAGGGTTTGCTAAATTGATGAGGGTTTTGCTAAATGGCTGAGGCTAGCCTCGAACCTGTGATCTTCCTGTCTCAGAATCCCAAGTACTGGGATTACAGATGTGTGCCACCATGCTCAGCATTTAATGAATATATTTAAAAATCACTTCTCATTGGGTATGGTGGCGCATGCCTGTAATCCTGGTACATGGGAAGCCGAGACAGGAGGATTGCTGGTTCAAGTCCAGTCTCAGCAACTTAGTGAGGCCCTCCACAACTTAGTGAGACCCTGTTTCAAAATTAAAAAACAAATTAGGGGTGGTTTAGCTCAGAGGCAGAATGCCCCTATGTTCAATATCCAGTACCACAAAAAATCACTTCTCAATTTTAGTTTTGATTATGGTAAATAGCAACAGATATAAGCCACAGAAACAAAAGCTCCTGGGAGCCCTCAACAATTTTTAAGAATATATGAGGGATCCTGAGACAAAAAGGACTAAGAGCCAATGCTGTAAAGAACTGCTATGCCCCAAGTCTACTGCTTACTAATGATACGGATCTTGTCTTTTAATGGTACTGCCTTCAAGAACGGGAAGGATATAGTTTGGAGGATGGAAGTGGGAGAAGGTTAGGGTATGGGGGAAAGAGGATGAGGGTAGAGGCTGATCAAGGTGAGACATGAAGTGTTGGGCTGCAGCCCTTTCCCAGCTGGAGGACTTGAGGTTAGATTTCCAGGTGGTCCAGATGGCCAGCGTTTCCCACATTGTATACCTGTAGGTCCTGTCTTATCTGCTGTAGCTTAGTCCATAGACTCTCCTGATTGGTTGTGAGTTCCTGAATCTTAGTTTCGAATTTGTAACTTTTTTCTTCCTGGGAGGTGTACATGGCTTGCAACTTGTCTTTGAACCCGTTTAACTGTTTTTTAAGGACCCTGAAAAGAGAATAGGTTTGAGTGGTTTGGAAGGACAAGAGGCTAGCATCCTACAAGAGCCCTAGCAAGTTGGATGCCAGGTCCTCCTATGGAGAAGAGTGTGCCTTGACGACTGTCTAACATTGAGCTACACTGTTTTACACTGTCCCTTCTCCATGCACAGCTGCCCTTTGTGTCTAGTATGTTTGCAGTTCCATTAAGAATTCTGTCGGCTTTAGAGGCATTCTAGAAAACCCAGTAGGAATGTTTTGGATTACTTTTCTGAATACTTTTACTGGTGCATTGTAACCATAATATAATATTGAGGTTTAGTGTGATAGAAACATGCATGCGCATAGCACCTGGTGCATTTCTTTCTGGATCCTACTACGCTCCATCCCCATCCCCATTCACAATATTGAAATTGGTATTGATAGGTTCAAAAATATACATAGGATTTTTTGAACTGTTTCCTTCATCTTTGTGTGTGTGTGTGTGTGTGTGTGTGTGTGTGTGTGTGTGTGTGTTACTAGAGATTGAACCCAAGGCATTCTACCTCTGAGCTACACCTCCAGCCCTTTAATATTTTATTTTGAAACAGGGTCTTGCTAAGTTGCTGAGGCTGGTCTCAAACCTGTGATCCTCCTGTCTCAGCCTCCAAAGTACTGTGATTACAGGTGTGTGCCACTGCACCCCACCTTCCTTCATCTTTTGACAGCATACCTTCACCAGCTACTTACATTTAAATATTGACATTATTCATTATTCTTTTGTCAAGAATCACTCCACTTGGAATGACAGTACACCTAGCATGGCTGTACACCTAACACTTAACCAAGGCCACAGGGAAGGAACAATATACTGTTCATGAATTGTGGGTCTCTTCTGGCTTCTCTTCCTGACTAGTTGTTCATTGGTTTAAGAATGAACCAAGCAGTTGGGGTAATTCTTTTAAAAAATAAGGGAGAGCATGTCACTCCCCTACTTAAAACCCTGCAGTGGCTCCCCTAGTCCTTTAAAGTAAACTGAAGTCCTTACAAAGACCAACAAGCTCAATGAGATGGTCAAGACCCTCCTTCCCTCTGGTCCCACCTGCTTTTCCCTCTTACTCACTGGGAGCCACACACAGTCTAGGCCACTCCTTGAACATACCAGGCATGTTCTACCCTTGGAGTCTCTGATCTTTCTACTCCCTCTGCCTTGACCTCCTTTCCTCTCTCAAGTTCTTACTTGGTTCACTCGCTTACCTCCTTCACGTCTTTGCTAAGATGGTACATTTTCAGTGAGGACTTCCCTATCACCTAGTGGAAATTACAAATGGTAACCCCAACCTCCCCTCTGGCACTGCCCATCTCTTTCCCTTCTTTATTGGTTTCCATGGATTTCCATCATGTCTGATTAACTGCTGCAGAACTTGGAACACATCTTAAATTTTGGCATGGACTCCAGCCTCCAAGCTTCTGGATACTCATACTTTAGGACATATTATGCTTTGCTTATTATTTTACTTATACATGACTCAATTACTTATTCAATTGCTTATGGTGTATTGATTCTGGCAACTCTTGTTCTACTTTGTTTATAACCATGTCCCCAGGGTCTGGCCCCAAATAGTCTTTGTCCCATAACAGGCATTCAATTAAAATTGCCTGAATATCTATGATTAGTACTGTTGGCATATTTGTAGAATTTGTGGAAATGGGATTTCTGGTGTGAAATGCACCATTTCTCAGTGTTAGAACTGTTGAGTTTCCTAATTGCCATAATGCTTGAAGAGGGATACAGTTTGGGCTCCCATTCAGAACAGGTGTCTCTAAAAATAGTCCTTAGACGGACGTGGTGGCACACGCTTGTAATCTCAGTACTTGGGAGGCTGAGACAGGAGGATCACAGGTTCAAGATCAGTCTCAGAAATTTAGGGAGACTCTGTTTCAACATAAAAAACAAAAAGGGCCAGAGGTGTAGCTCGGAAGTAGAATGCACTGTGCTCAATCCCCAGTACAAATAAAATAAAATAAAGTCCTTAAACTTCTAGAAAGTCACTCAGGTGAGATAGGAGTCTGGCTTTAAACTCCTTGATTGAAGTGCAGTGTGGAGTACATACCTAGGATGGGTTTTCAGGAAGGAGTCAGAACAGGGGGTATATAACTGACAACAAAGAAACATGCTCCAGAGGCCTCAGCAGACAGTGCTCACTCTACTTTAATTGTTGTGATTGTTTTGATCACTGACGATAAGTCTCTCTCATGTTGTTGTCCACCACCCACAACCTGCCTCCTCTCTGGTCAACCCACCATGCCTGAACAGCTAGAAGACATGTGTCTCCTTCTTCTACAATCCAGAGGAAAGTAGGTAGAGTCTACTATTAGAAGTCCAGTTCTTCCTTACTCTGCTTTTTTTTTTTTTTAAGGGGAAGGGCACTGGAGATCGAACCCAGAGGCATTCTACCTTAGCTACACCCCAGCCCCATTTTATTTTGAAACAGGATCTTGCTAGGTTGCTGAAGGCCTCATGAAGTTGTGGAGGTTGGCCTCGAACTTGCAATCCTCCCATCTCAGTCTTCCAAGTACAGGTATGTGCCATCATGCCTGGTTGCTCACCCTCCCTCCCTTCGTTTGCTCATTCCTTCCTTCCTTCCTTCCTTTCTTCCTTCTTCTCATAGAGTGTTTCTAGTGAACACAATTCACCTGATACAAATATTTACAACAGCTGGGAGCCCACTACTTTTCAGGCAAATATCTACTATTAACAAATAGTCCAGATCATCTGAGAAATAATTCCTCTCAGATGACCTAAAAATCTGCTTTCAAACTTTTAAATCATGTATGTGTATGTGTGTGTGTCTGGGGATTGAACCCAGAGGCATTCTACCTCTGAGCTACACCCTTGGCCCTTTTTATTTTTTGTTTTGAAACAGGGCCTTGCTCTGTTGCTAAGAGTCTCACTACTTGCTGAGGTTATCCTCCAACCTGTGATCCTCCTGTCTCAGCCTCCTAAGTACTGGGACTACAGGCATGAGCCACCATGCCTGGCTCAAACTTTTAGATCTTTATATATATTTCTGCTCTCTGGAGCTGAGCAGCTTGATTCTCCCATGTACTAGACCTTTAAGAGGAGCTTGAATGCTCCTAAGGCAAGCTAACACTACACAGAGCAGTGAAAGATGACTTCCCTTGATGAGTCCCCAGCACAGGATAAAGCAATAAATCAGCAGTCAATAATTGACTGATACTCTTTCTGTTAATATAGTGTAAGAGTGTGTTGTTCTTTAGATAATCAATGACATAATGCTGGCGGCTGCTGAACTTGCAGTTAACTATATATCTCAAATCTCACACTATTTGTTGTGAACCTGTGCCTACATTTGTAAGGCTTCTCTTTAATCGCTTAAAAATCGCTCTTTATTGTTTCACTGTTTTAGCTTATTAAACTTAATTATCTCAAATTGTTATTCAGCATATTACCTATGCCTTTTAGTATCATGTCGCACACACATTTGAGAGACATGAGTTTTGACCAAATCCATGATAAAAATGATGGTTTAGACAGGAACAAAGACGGAACCTTCATCTGCATTTCGTTTATTAATCAGCCCCACACTTTGGTATACTTTGTAGTGATAAGTACTTGATTAGGATACCAAAGGTGTATGCAGTAGATAGGGATTATATGAAAGGGAATAACTTCCTCTAAAAAGATTTAGCTTTAAATAATGACATTCAGAATTAAGATTAGGAACTAAATTTCAAAATCGCTCTTTTCATTTTTACATTTTGTTTGAAAATTGCCTCTTTATGCTTTGTTTAATTTTCTTCTTAATTTCTTTTTCTTATTCCATGAAAGAGAATACAATTACTTTAAACACTTAAATTACTTTAGTACTTTAGAAGTGTTTATTGAGTTCCTTTTCATGAGCTATCACAGAATTTTACAAGTATTTCCTATCTTTCCTATATTTAGATTGTGAAGCGTACATCATCATATATACAGATGTAGAATTATTAATTAATTAATTAATTAAGCATCCACTAGATAGTAAGCCTTGTGCCTGAAAACAAAGGTCTTCCCTGAGAGGGAGCTTCTTGCTAAAGATCCAGGAATTCTGTAAACTAAAGGAATGACAACATGGTGATACAAACTCAAGGAGTGATTTGCTCCCTGAGACACAATATGAAGATGGCAGGCAGTTTCCAACTAACATAAGAAACCCAGTAGAAAGCTGGATGCTATTGGAGAACATGTACTGATTTCCCTAGAAATGGGCCAGACACACACAAGACATTCACAGGAATCAATATATCACAGAAAGTGCTTAATCAACTTTCAAGGAATAGACCCAAAAAATCAAAAGTAAAAACTGACTCTCATTAGCCAGATGATTGTTACTATGTCTCACTACTCAAATAGAGTCAAATTGCTCTTTTATTTTTTTTTTTACTGGAATCATAGGATTTCTCTGCTTCAAGAATTTCTTCCAAATTAAAAATGAAAGCACAAAATAAAATCGCTGTAGAACATTTTCCTATAAAAGCTAAGGGAAAAGCTATGGATGTATCCCTGTGGTCAGAATGGTGTGTCCACCTGTGGTTCTTACCTTTTTTCCCTACGGAGAGTGTTGATGGATTCACGAGCCCTCCACAGTTCATTCTTAAGACCGACTATGGTCTAGAGGAGGAAGAAATAGGGAAAATGAAAGTTTGGGGTTTGAACTTAGCCCGTATTCCTAAAAATCCATTATAAGAACATAATGATGATATTTTCCCTGAAAATACAGCCTATTCCAAAAAGCAGCTGATGTTTTGGTTTATGTTCATAAACAATGATACAGAGGTTTATATATTCAAAGTACAGTCGCACAATCTAATTGACACTGAAAAAGATAAAATAGAGGAAAGATTTTCAGGTTTAAAAAATAAGTTACAGGGCTGAAGATGTAGCTCAGTGGTAGAGTGCTTGCCTAGCATGTGCAAGGCCCTGAGTTTGATCCCCAGCACCACAAAAAAAAAAAAAAAACAAAGAAATGTTGCAATAATCTTTTGCTCAAGTTAGGTTGCTGCACTGAACATCTTCATCTACAAAAAGCAGTCGGTTCCCTTTCTTTCTCTTGGCTTAAGAAGTCTTTTACTTCTTCCTTCCACCTTCTTCTTTAATTTTCTGATCTTCCCATTGTTTCCTACTTGGAATGTGTACAGAATCATTTCTTCTTTTTCAATTCACCAAGTCTGTTGAATTGATAATGGTTGGCTGGGCTCTTATTTAGGGTTTTCCCATTAAACCTTCTCTGTCAACATCACACCCGGTTCCCTGAACTGCCACACAAGGACTTGGCATGACCTGACCCAGGCTGGCCCAGGCTCCTGGGGCACAATGTCCCAGTCCCAGCTCCCACATGTCTGGATGAGAGATTGGACCTCATTACTTTATGTTTACAAGCAGCTGTGGTTATATGCTGTAGCCTCCTCTTCTCTCTGCAAATGCTTTGCAGAAGGCCGGGCCACCTTGGAAGCACCGTTCCTATGGAATAGTAGAGGGAGGGGCAGGAAAAAGAAACCGAGCTATATATGGACTTAAAGTCACATCTTTTGGTTGACATGTGTCCGATGTGTGACCTATGCCTATCTGCTGCTGCATTGAAATGCTCAAACAGCTTCTATATGCTAACATAGCCTTCAAATCAGTAAGGTTTATATTATGCATATGAAAAATTCTTTCAACTTTCTCTAGCATCAGTGCTATCATATGGCACATATTTTTCTGCAGTTGAGAAGCATTTCAGGCTTGTGCATATGGACCTACCATGGTGTATCAATAAAATGGATCCCATGATTTATTCAGTCATTCCCCATTAAAGAATATTAGGCTGTTTCCAAGTTTTTAAAATTAAAAGCAATGATGCAGTGAATAATACTATATATGTTTTCTGGCACACACATCACATGGTTTTTGGGTTTTCAGCTTAATAGAAACTGCCCAGGTATATGCACATGTGTGCAAATGTGTGTGCACGCATGCACACACACTTGAAAATGCAGGGGAAAAAGTTTGCAAAGATCTATTCCAAACAGATTGCCTCTGGGGAACTAAAGAATAGACCTGGGTTAAAAATTATGGCTAAAAAGGATCTAGTTTCATATATACTATTTTAACATCTTATAGGGCAAACAGATTCATGTCTTAGTTGTATAATTAACATATTTTTAGTAAAAAAGAAACGTACTACATGCATAAAATAGGATATAGCCACTTTGAAAATGAAAAAGAGGTGAGTGGGAGGGAAGCAGAAACAGCGAAAGCTCTTTTCGGTTTCCTTCAGAACAAATAAATGTTAACGTGCAAAACAAATCTGCAGGGTAATGTCTTTTCTTCCTCTTCATTCGAAGCAGGAAACAGAGCAGCTCTTGGCCTCACACATGCAGGTCCAGCTCTCTGCCGAGCACTCCATTAAGAGGCTCCGGGTGCTCAGGAGAGGTGTCTTCAAGTGGCTGGGTCTCCACGAGCTGATGATTAAAGTGCACAGGGCCCGACCGAACAGCGCTCGGGGCCGCGGCACAGACTTACTCTCCGCTCACACTTCCACATTATGGTGGCAAAATGGGAACTAATTTCTCTTTGATGATTGAAAAGTATTTCAGAAAATCATCTTTTGAAGACCTTCTTTGAGATCAGACTGTACTGATTACAGTGATTTCAAAAATTTTCTAGAAGAATAATTGGTTTATAATAGCTAACATAAAAAAAATAAAAAGGGAAGTGATGGTCAAAGAATGTAATGTTTCACTTATGCAAGATAAATGGAAATCTACCCTACAGTACAGTGCCTGTAGTTAACAACACTCTGTTGTATGCTTAAAACTCGCTCAGAAAGTAGATCTTATGTTAAATATTCTTAACACACACCACCACCACCACCATCAATGATGATGATGATGATGATGATGATGATGATGATGGGGCCAAGAGGAAACTTTGGGAGGTGATGAATATTTTTATGGCCAGGTTGGTGGTGATGGATTCAGGGATGTAGACTTACCTTCACAGTCACAAATTTGTATGCATTAAATATGTACAGCTTTATATGTGTCAACATTCCTTAATTAAAGTGGTTTGAAAAATAAAGTAAAAAGGAAAAACTTGCTTTGTAATGTGTTAATAGATACCATAAACCAGAATAATTCAAATAATGCTGTCCTGATATAAAAACAAAATGAAAAGCAATTGAACTGAAAAGAAAGTAGGAAAACACATCCTAAAATGGTGACATTTTTCGTGTACACGAGTCACCACGCTATAGGAATTAAAAAGAAAACGATTTAAGTAAAAAGCAGAAGTAGGATCTGTACCTCTTATTGTGCACAAAAATAAAAGCGAGATAGATTTAATGTCAAGATAATACATGTTAAAATAAAATACAGCTTCAGAGTCACTTGGTATCTTAGTGGAGGATTTTTTTCCAAGCATAAAACCATGGGAGAAATGACAAAGGAAAAAATTGATAGTATTTTAATCAGAATTAAAAATGTCCACATAGCAAGTCATGTTACAAATAAGTCTAAAAGGAAATAACTAGAAAGAAACGTTTGCCTTAGTGAAGCTTAAAATGCAAAAAGTTTAAATACATTGATAAATCAAACTGATGTACCAGTGCAAGTGGACAGAGGGAGCTGAAAAAAAAGGAAAATCCAATCGCCTGCTAAACTATTTGAGAAAGAAGCTTCATTTCACTCTTAATCAAAGAAATACAAAGCAAGGCAAATACGTTCTGCTCATAAAATTAAAAAATTCAAAACGTGGTAGCAGTCAATATTATCCGTTATCGGGGGAGCTGGCTGCTAGCGTTCACAGGGAGTGTAAATTAATATTCCTTTCTCAAAGGCAATTTTGTGCTAAGCATCAAAAGCCTTAAAAATATTTCCATTTTTCTTTCTGGCTATTTCACTTTAGAAATGTATTCTAAGGAAATAATTGGGGAATTGTGTACAAAGAATAATACATAAGAGTTTTAATGGTAAATCTTAAATTACAGCCCAAATTGGAAATAATATGAATATCTGACCACAAAGGAAGAGCTAAATGAATAATGTTATGTCCACTGAAATAACCATTAAGATGTTTTTGAAGAATTGTAATGACAATGGAAAATGCTCACAACATAATTTACGCTGATACATAACTATTTAGTCAATAAATTTTGTAGTATGATCTAAACTAATTTAAAATATGTATAGGGAATGAAGTATATTGAAACATTAATGGTGATTAGGTAATGAATTGCTTATATATTTCAATTTTTTCTTTGTTCTTTTCTGACTTTTCCAAATTACTGTAATAATTATGTTGCCCTCTATGATCATTGATAAAATGTTATTTAAAAAAATGTGTTCTAGCTGGGCATGGTGGCACACACCTATAATCCTAGTACTTGTGAGGCTGAGACAGGAGGATCATAGGTTTGAGGACAGCCTCAGCAACTTAGCAAGGTCCCTCAGCAACTTAGGGAGACCCTGTTTCAAAATAAAATAGGGCTGGGGTGTAGCTCAGAGGTAGAATGCCTCTGGGTTCAAAAAAAAAAGAAAAGGAAAAGGGAAAAAAGAAAGAAAGGGGAAAAATGTGCTCCTAGACTTCCTAGACTTTTTCATTGATCACATTAACATCTTGAATATCTTCCCTTAGTTAGGGATGATTTGCCGAACCTCATAGCACTCTTACAAAATGGTCCAGATTAATTGTGCATTGATGATAATTCCCAGTCTGGCGTGGTGGTGCACGCTTGTAATCCCAGTACTTGGGAGGCTGAGACGGGAGGATTCGGGTTCACGGCTAGCCTCAGTGACTTAGTGAGGCCCTCCACAACTTAGTGAGACCCTGTTTCAAAATAAAGAATAAAAAATAGGGCTGGGGGTGTAGCTCAGAGGTAGAATGCCCCTGGGTTCAATCCCTGGTACTGCAAAAAAAAAAAAAAAAAAAAGAAAGAAATGACGATTCCCTGCCTTTGCCTCACCTGGTGATGTGTGTTGCTGCCATCTGCTTGTTGAGCCTGAGACCGTCTCTGACGTTCACGTCTGGAGGCCACTGTGGCTGCTGCTTCCGTTCGCCCAGTTGGCCTTATGTACACTGGTATTTTAGAGCTGTTGTACTCAATGGAGAGCCTGTTAAAAGCGGAGGTTTATATGAGTTGTAGCAATTTATAATGCTCGGGTATGATATTGAGGAAAGCCTTTTTCAAAAATGTTAAACCAAATGTTGATGTTATTACCCCCCAACAGCAATAAAGCAGCCCAACTTTGTGTGTGTGTGTGTGTGTGTGTGTGTGAGTGTGTGTGTGCGCGTGCGCACACACTCTTTTCCAGACAGTCTGTTTAGTTGATAGAGAGGCAATTAGTCAATAATAAGAATGAACATTCCACTTTCCCCTCTCCATGACAATCTAGATGTGCAGATGCGAAGAAATTCAGGGATGATGGCAGAAAATCTCCTAGGTCATCTTGTCCAGGTCAGATACTAGGGATTCTAAGTACAGGTGTATATTTATTGTGTCATATCAGAGAGAACACAGAACAGAATAGGTTAAGGTCAGGCATATTTGATTTTATACAATCCCATTTAGTTTGATTCCTTTATTCAAAATTATTTTTAAAGCATCTTACTCTCTTGAGTTATTGAAAAAATAAATAAAACAACAAAAGCCGGGCGTGGTGGTACACGCTTGTAATCCTAGTACTGAGACAGGAGGACCGCAGGTTTGCAGCCAGCCTCAGCTACTTAGTGAGGCTCTCTGCAACTTAGTGAGACTTTGTTTTAAAATAAAGAATAAAACATAGGGCTGGGGGTGTGGCTCAGAGGTAGAATGCCCCTGGGTTCAATCCCCAATATCACACACACACAAAAATTAAAACAACAAAAAAGCAGAGAACTCCTTGCTTACAGAGAGTTCACACCTAACACACAGATCAATACTCAATTGCTTTGACATACTATGATAGTTTCTGTAAGACCCAATGAGAGCATACGAGAGAAGTGGTTATTTTGTGGTGCACTTAGTTATGTCCTTCAGAGGTGGGCATTTTGGGGTAGAAAAATAGGGTAACCTGCAACTTCATTGTGACACATTTTTCTGGGCAACACACTCTATTCATACCCCATCTGAGATAATTTTATTTTCTTTTGTTTTTTTTGGGGGGGTTGCTTTGTTTTTGAGACAGGGTCTCTCTACGTTGCCTAGTCTGGCCTCGAACTTGAGATGCTCCTGCCTCAGCCTTCCAAGTTGCCGGGATTACAGGTGTGTGCCACCACATCTGGCTCCATCTGAGATAATTCTAATACCTTGGGATTGTTCCACGCTGATTTAGCTTGGGCTGCCATAACAAAATACCATAGCCGGGGTGGCTTCAATAAAAGCCATTTGTGTGTGTGTGTGTGTGTGTGTGTGTGTGTGTGTGTGTGTGGTACTAGGAATTGAACCCAGGGGCATTCTACCTGTGAGTTACATCCCCAGCCCTTTTTACTTTTTGTTTTGTAACAGAGTCTTACTAGGTTGCTGAGAGTCTTGCTATGTTGCTGAGGCTGTTCTTGAACCTGCGATCCTCCTGTCTCAGCCTCCCAATTACTGGGATTACAGGTGTGTGCCACCATGCCCGGCTTATTTTCTTATAATTCTAGAGGCTGGAAGTCTGACACAAGGTGACAGAGTGGTCACACGCATACATTTTCTGCACTCACATACACATTTAGAAATATCAAAGCATATATTGAATTTGTCTTTAACACAAAAAAAGGATCTTTCTCTACACATTATTCTGCCACTTGCTTTTTGTTTCTTCTCATTGTGTTTGATGGTGAATACCCTCTAGAATAATAGGGAGGAGCTCAGCCTTGCTCCTTTAAGCAGATTCGTTAGGTTCTCTTGTATTCTGTATCCCATGTGCTCCACCATTTTTCTGCCAGGTTGTTTCTGTTTTATTATCCTGACCACCAATGAAACAATAAATATTCCCATTTACTATAGAGTGGTGCTTGTATTCCTACAGGATAGCATTGCAAGGATGGGTCACTGACCAAATAATGAGTTCATTTCACTGCCTGGTGGATACCAGCCATCTAAAGCCAGTCCTGCCGCGCTGCATCTCACCCCCTTCATGAAACCTCGCGTTTCTGACTTGCTTGGGAAAGTCTTCTCCAGCACGTGGTTCCTGTTTTTCTAATATTCTTAATTTTTTTTACATGAATTTCATTCAATTTGGAATGTATTTTAGGATGGGGGCAACTCTCAGCAACTCGAAAGGCTGAGGTAGGAGGATCACAAGTTCGAGGCCAGCCTGGGCAACTTAGCGAGACCCTATCTCAAAATAGAGACCAGTTTTTTTCTTTCAGATGGATTATGAATGATCTGATGGATTTCAGAATTTTGTGTTCTTTCTCCATCAAATTGAAATATCACCTTTATCACATACTACCTTTCCATATGTACCTGGATTTATTATTAAACTTTGTATTCCCATCTTCAGGTCTACATATTCATCTCCTTTTTATACTGTTCTATTTGGTCATAGTGGTTCTATAATAAGTTGGAATACTTATTGAAAAACATCCCTTCTCACCCTTCTTCAATTTTACGTTGGACTACAGTTGTACATTTATTCTAACATGTCTTCAAAACTCTTTTATCCTATTTAAAACATGTTATTATTTTATTTGGAAATGCAAGTAATTTAAATATGATCAATTCTTATTATTTATAGTAGTTGTCTTCTATAAAGTCACCTTGAACACTGAATTAGCAGATACCGAATCGTTGCTTCTCAGGGAGACACAGTGTTAGCTTTCTGGAAGCCTCTGGCCACAACACTTTCTTTATCAATCAATACGTAGCCTTGTTTTATGTGTGCTTTTGTTTAAAGAGGCCTTAATATATACCATAGATTCATTGCTATGGTGCTCACGGTTGGCTCTGTATCTCATGCTTGAGTAAAGCTCATTGGACACACACATTTTCTCATCAAGGCACATCATCATTTTCTTGTGCTTAGGAACACTGGGCAGCATTTCAGCAGCCCACTTGGCAACCTTTTGCAATAGTAAAATCACCCTCAAAAAGCACAAAAATGAATGTGAAAAACAGGGTTGAAACAGACTGCGTGAAGGACCCTGGTTTAGAATAAGAGAACTGAAACAAGAAGGGGGGATACTCCCAGTTCAGCCTCCACTGGGAATATATGTATCCGGCAATTCAAATTTTTTGCCTTTCTATACATGTCTGTACATATTTCAATAGCACCTTGATTATTGATTTTGTGTTACAAGTAAATTTTCACAACTAGGCAAATCTGTAAGTACTGAATCGATGAATAATGAGAATCGACTCTTAGTTTTGGAGCATGAACATTCTTAGGTTAGTGTCTTTCCTTTTAGGTGTTTTCTGCATTTCTCTGTTCAGGTCTTGTTTTCTGTACTCAATGAAATATAATTTTCTTTATATAAGTCTTTTTTTGTTAAACTTTTTCCTACTTCATTTTCAAAATAAGTTTATGGTTATTATAAATGGGATTTTCATAAGATTTCTAGCTGGGTATTGCTAATATAATAAAGAGTTATGAATTTTGTACATAACTATTTTTGTTCCACTATCACTCAAAGCCTATTAATTCTAGCAGTTTTTGCTAGTTTCTTGGGGATTCACAATCATATTAGCTGCAAATGGAAGTAATTTTGCCTGTTCTTTTTCAGCATTTTAATTTTCTTTTCTATTACATTTGCAAGAACTTCTCTAAATATTTAATAACAGTGGTGATATTTGGCACATAACTTTCAATTATGTTTTTGTAAATAAAAGTATTCTCAGTGTGAATAGTTATATTTAAAGTAAGTAAATCCACACCAAAAGTTTTTTTCCATTAGATTGTTTGCTGATTCACTGAATAAATTCAATATTATCACTTGGCAATAACCATTAACCTCTTAGAAGATGGCCAATGCTAATGTGCCAATATCATTATCAATGTCTTGATATTAAGAATGTGTTTTTGCCTATTATCACATTGTCAAGTAGTAATACTATACATTATTTTTCCCTAGATCAACCACTAATCAGAAGTTCTAAACTCATCAATATCTAGGTTAAACTGAAAATTATTTTGGGGAACAGCCCTGTTGTACTTGGGGTAGACAGGATATTAACACAATGAAATTTAAATAACCTTTAGTGTTGCATAGCCTTTATAATTCTTCCTCCTCCTCCTCCTCCTCCTCCTCCTCCTCCTCCTCCTCTTCCTCCTCTTCCTCCTCTTCCTCCTTCTCTTCTTCTTCTTCTACCTCTGAGCTATATCCCCAGACCTTTTTTATTTTTATTTGGAAATAGAGTCTTACTAAGTTGCTGAAAGCCTCCCTAAACTGCTGAGGCTGACTTCAAACCTGTGATCTTCCTGTCTCAGCCTCCCAAGCACTGGGATTATAGGCATACGCCACCATCCCAGCCTGTAAGTCCCTTTCTTTCTCTTATCACCACAAATACTACTTTGACAGGTTATTCCTGTTCTTAAGTGAAGAAAGTGAGTCATAGAAAAGTGACTTCCCCAAGGCCACACATACTGTTGGCCGAAGACCAGGCTTCTTTGATCCTCTATTCCAGGCTCCATCAGACTTGGCACCTTGTTCCCATACTGTGTTCCATCTCTCCCTGCCACTCTCTTCCATGGTCCATCCTAAAAGAACCCATGATCCACCTTAACTATCCATCGTCCCCATCATGCACCTGTCCATTTTATGATCCACTTGTCCATTCAACAATGGAGCATGTATTGAGCATTTAGCTTTAAGGATGAGATGGCATTTGCGCAAAGGCTTTTGGTCTGGGATACCAGTGCCCTGAGGAGGTTCAAGGAGTAGCAAAGAGAGGCTGACGTGGATCAAGTCAGGGAGGGACACAGGAGAGGCTTGGAGCTGGTGGGGAGCAGGGTTTTTAGGGCCAGTCAAAAGGCCATTGGAAGACTATGCCTTTCTTTGATGAGAAACCATCAGAAGGTTTGTGTAGGGGAGTGACACCATCTGACCAAACTTTGAAAAGGTTCACCCTGTCTGAGGCACTAGAAGTAGACTGTGGGGGAGACCAGTGAGTTTAATCTTAATAAAACAAAATAAAAATATGCAGAAAGATGCATGTACAGGGATGCTGACTGCAGAATTATGAGGGGGGAGATTTGGAAATAACCAAAATGGTTGATGAGTTAGAGATTGTTTATGATTATGGCCCTTCCTTACATGGATGAGAATTAAAAATGATGATTTGGAACCAGATAGGGTGTCACACATCTATAATCCCAGTACTTAGGAGGCTGAGATAGGAGGACAGCAGGTTCGAGGCCAGTCTCAGCAACTTAGCAAGACCCTGTTACAAAATAAAAAAAAATTAAAAGGGCCGGGAGTGTAGCTCAGAAGTAGAATGTCCCTGAGTTCAATCCTTAGTACACACACACACACACACACACACACACACACACACAATGATTTGGAACCTAATGACATGGGAGATATGAGAGATGGTTTCTATTTAATGTAGGTGAAAATAAGAATGAAAATTGTATTTATAGTATAATCCATGTCTGGGTAACACTAGAATGTGAATAGCACTCATCTGTGAGTAATGGGATAATAAGTGTCTTTCTTTTCCTATTTTTTAAAAAATGAAGTATCAGCTCCAAATTAGGCTTTCAAAGGCAAACCAACAAAAACGAGGAATCGAGAATAAAGTTATTCAAATGGTCTGAGTATCTTCTATATCTTTAGTTGTAGGAATAACTCTAATTAGATGGTCACTGTTATATTTTGAATTTAAAGTGTCCCCCACACCTCATATACCAGAGACAGCCTGTTGGAGGCAGAATTTAGTTGCTGGGGAAGTGTCCCTGGGGCATGGCCAGGTACAATGTGTGTGTCCCTGCCCACCCAGCCACAGCATGTGTCTTTCTGACCTTTTACTCTCTCCTGTCTGACCCAGGTCCTGCTTGGCAGCTGGCCTAGCAGGGAGTAGCTCTATCTGTCTGAGAGAGAGAGAGAGAGAGACTAAAATCCCAGAACTGAGCAATTACACCTTTCTTCCTGTACGTTTTGCAGGTCAGGTGTTTGGGTGAGAGCATCGATAATGTTGACTGAAGCAATCACTAAGAGACATTGTTACCTCTTAGCTCTACTTTAAAACCAAAGGTCATTTCTAGAGGGAAACGCCATCAGACTTCCTCTGCCCCTCCACCACCGGCCTTTAGGACCCTCACCATCAGGAAACCTGCTGCCATGCCCTGTACTGGTGGCGATGTAACCCAATCCCCAGGTCCCCGGGCTGCCATTCTGCAGGATGGTGACGCATAGACACTCACTTGGCAGGTGCATGGTTAGCTGTGTCCTTTGGATTCACCTGGTCCAGCAGCCCCTGTCTCCTCAGAGCTGCTTTTCTTCCATAGCCCCCTTGGAGCAGGTTGTTTCTGAGGGTCCTAAAGAGGAGTTTTGTATTCTCCCTTGCTGACATCTGCGGTAATGGTGAACATTAAAAAGCACATCGGATCAGTCTAAACACGTTCTTCTTTCCGTGCCTTGCTGGGCTGGCCACAGCGAAAGTTTTGGGAATTATCTCTCTTACTTTTATGCCATTGGGGAAACAATTTTCCTTCCTTATTTATAATCTTACTTCCTTAATTCCTTACTCCTGGACTTTCTTTACATTATCATATGGATATAAACATGGCACAAGACTCAATACCCACTCTTCCTTAGAAGGACCCAACAATCTGGAATTGCAAAGCTAGAAGAGGGAATGAAAGAGGAGCAAGTCTGTGGTTGCTAACATTTTGAGTTGTGGATTCATTGATAATTGGATGCTAAATCATGGATTTATTGCCAGGAAATACTCATAGAGTTAATCCTGCAGACACCTGAAGTCCAGTCATCCACCCCACCTTAAGAACGTCTACCAAAAAGAAACAAAGAAGGAATGAGGTATTCGATTAAAATATCTTCAGCACTTGAAATTTAAAGTGTAATAACAAAGTGACCACATGGTGTCACTGTAACACCACCAAACCCCCGGCTTTCAGGCTGCGAAGACAGGCCAATGAACCTGCAGAACTGAGCGGCGATGACCGCTGGTATTTATTTGGCAAGGTCTAGGAACTTGACATTTGTGGACCATTTATGTTAAGGAGAGAATACGGGGAAACTGTACTGGGCAAAGGCAATCAACCGGTATTCTTCACTATTGTGGATTTGAGGGAGATGCTGTCTGCAAGGAGAAACTGATTCAAAGGAAATTAATGATGAAAAGATAATGTTCTTTCTTGGAAAAATTAGAATGCTTAAAATGAACTATCCTATTTCTCTTTATTCTTAGAACTAAACTTACTTGTTGAATACCAATGATTTTCTTTAAAACACAAAAAACCTGAAAGGCAGCTCTTTGAGTCAAAATTGAGATAATAGTCTCTTTTTTTTTTTTGCTACTGGGAATGGAACCCAGGGGCATTCTATCTCTGAGCCATATTTTATTATTTTATTTTGAAACAGGGTCTCACTAAGTTTCTGAGGCTGGCTGTGAACCTGTGATCCTCCTGTCTCAGCCTCCCAGGTACTGGGATTACAAGCGTGCACCACCATGCCCGGCTCTTTCTTTTTTTTTCTTAAAGAAAAAGTACTTGAGTCGTGCATGGCAGTGTATGCCTGTAACCCCAGGACTTGGGAGGTTGAGACAGGAGGATAGCAGGTTTGAGGTCAGCTTTAGCAATTTAGTGAGGCCCTCAGCAATTTAATGAGACCCTATTTCAAAATAAAAAAATAAAATATGGCTGGGGGTGTAGCTCAGAGGTAGAATGCCCCCGGGTTCAATCCCCAGTACCACAGACACACACACACACACACACACACACACACACACACACACTACGAAAGAAAGAAAGAAAGAAAGAAAGAAAGAAAGAAAGAAAGAAAACACTTGAAATTCAGGGCTCAGGAAAAGACATGTTTCAAAAATAGGATTTCTCAAAAAACATGTTAGCAACTAGAAGCTTTGCTGCATCATTTGTACCAAGCCAGAGCCCATTTCTTTTCCATCCATACCGATTTCCAATGCCGCCACACTTTCTTCCTTTTCTTTTTTTTTTTTTTTTTGGTCTTTTTTTCCCACTAACTCTCACAGATATTTTCTAGTAGACAGTATGAAATCAATAGTCAGATTGGACTCTGTTCAGCCTTTTCTTGTCCCCAAAAGCTTTTACTAAAATCTGCAATGTAAAGAAAGCCTATTTATATTGAGTGATATATAAGGTTGAGCTTGCCACTTCCTTAATCTTAAACATTATAATGCATGACAGAAGTAAAGCCTATGGCTTTACCGGAAGGATGGTTTATTGTCTATTTAATGGCTATAGCTTAAAAGGACTTGATTGATGGGTACTTTGGCACTTTGCATCGATGTTACCTGAACACAGTGTTCAACGACAGGATGCGACTTCTGGTGTGACTTGCTGTGAAGACCAGATAAGAAACACACCTGGCAGATGTCAAAGTTGAGACATTTCAGACAGCGGTATCTGCCAATTAAATTGGAAATGCAGCGTACATTGTTACCAGTAGGAGAGCAAAGACATAACATTGAGATGGAGAACAAGCACCTGAAAATATATAGGGGATATCTGAGCTATCCAGTGAATACAAGATAGGGTATTAGATCAAAATTGACAGTGTATTCAGTGACTCCGATGTGTTTATTTAACCAAAGAAATCTTCTTTTGATAGTATTTTATAAGGAATTATATTAATATGGTTTTATCCCCAAAACTAAGATATAGAGGTCTGACTTACCCCCCCATACCATGTGCGTCTTATATGTAGGGTATTGTAGGCTATAACTGACAGGTGAAACCCATAGGTCTGCCTAGATCAGGGACAATCTCTGGTGTTTTATTTATTTATTTATGTATTTATTTATTTTTGCAGTACTGGGGATTGAACCCAGGGGTACGTTCTACCTCCGCGCTACACCCCCAGCCCTATTTTTTTATACTTTATTTTGAAACTGGGTCTCACAAAGTTGCGGAGGGCCTCACTAGGTAGAGGGAGAGAGAGAGAGATGGAGAGAGAGAGACGGAGAGAGAGAGAGGGAGAGAGAGAGAGAGAGAGAGAGAGAGCTGAGGCTGGCCATGAACACGGATCCTCCGGTCTCCGCCTCCCAAAGTACTGGGATTACAAGCGTGCGCCACCACGCCCGGCTAATCTCTGGTGTTTAGAAGGCCAAGTCTTTACCTTCTTCCTGCTACCTTCGAATCTGCGGATGCTTTCGTTCTCAAATGGCTTTATTAATTTCCCTAAACCCAAAGTTATTGCTTGAGTTTTCTAAGAGCCCACAACATAAGTTTAAGGTGAGGATTGTAATACATCTGTTTTTTTTTTTTTTTTTTTGCGGTTCCAGGG